>JARACY010002887.1:0-38109 GCA_029255725.1 Scrobipalpa atriplicella
AAGATAAGGAAATTGGTAGAAAAATTTGCTTTCCGCGTCCGCTTATAATACCCGCTGCACAACTTGTTCGTCAACTAAGCAGGGGGAGGGTGCGTGGAAGGATGAGGTACACTTTTCTGTTTGAAGGCACACGTCGCATAGGGAAATCCTGTACAGGACAGAGCTCTAAAATTGCCCACGCGATACACCCATGTTTGTACCTATGAAGTAATGGTGGCAGAAAAATCATAATTTTTTAAGCTGGTAAGGCAGTTAGGTCGTGGTTGAAGTGACAGCGTTATTAATATAAGTTTAATCTGTAATGTAGATGTATATAATGATGATTTTTCTAGAGTCAATAATAAGAGAGTGCAATTACCTAATTTCTTAGTCAGACAAGACACAATAGCAATATTTGATCTTCCCCTAGGAACCAACAAAAGTGTAAAGACTGTGTCATATAGTCCAGCTGTTGCGTAGGTCCTTAGAAACTTAAGTCTCTCAATAAAGGTTCAAATCAAATTGAACAACCAGCCTCTTAAAACTTTCATTTTTATTTCTTTTACTTTTACGAACCCTCTTTGCGAAGGCGACGACCACGCATCTGTAGTAACCATGGCAACATTGATGACGTCACTGGAGGTACACTCAATCTCGTGCAGTTTACCCTTGCTCCCTACTCAAATAAGATTAAAGCTGGTACCTGTACTGTACATGTAGTTACTAGGGCCCGTATTTATAATCAGCTCTCAAGAGTGACAGCGAGTTTGAGTTTGAATCAGAAATGTCATTTCAGTACAAAACGGCCTGTCAAATACGCACTCAATACTGCACTCAAACTTGAGATCGCTTTATAAATACGAGCCTAAGAATTCAATTCATTCTTAGATAGTGCCTTTTATTTCCGACTACTGCCATAATGATATTGGCTTTGAAGGATAGATTATCCGATCAAATGATAAATTTAACGATGTTATCATACCACAAATAGGTGATTCCAGTAACTGGTGCGACATTTACGAAAACAAATTCAAGATTATCTTATGCTTATAAAACCGAAAACAATAAACATATAGCTATAAATAAGACAAAAAGTCTGCAAAACCTTGAGTAAATAAACGTTTCATAACGAATTTAATGATGTAACGGATGCGATATTTGTGGTAATTTTCATGGAATCACCCAAATGATACCACATAAACGTATGCCTTGCATGCGCTTTGCAATAAGGAAAGCTGGAAAACTAAGTAGCTGAATTACCTATAGGTACTAAAAGGATTGCACAGTATATATATTTCTACAATATACAGTATACAGTATATATGCAACCCTGTATAAAAGTTCTGCGTCTTTTTTTAAGATAATCTTTTTAACTTTTACACTTGCTCAATATTTTCTCTAACAAATCATGGGAAAGAAGAATCAATAACCATCACTAAACTTCGACATTTCAATGTCAGACTCAGACACCATAACATCTTTTGTATGGTGTATGGGAAAAAACGCCAAAGAATACCACACAACCCTTTAGTTATTTTTTTTCCATACAACTCATTTAAATCTCGGTGCATCCTGCACCTTGTTGCAAATTAAGGATTCCACCCTTAAAAAAATGTGACCCCAAAGATCCGTGGGTAAAAAAGTTTTATCTTTTTTTTTTATTAGACATTATTGTAATGAGACACCGGGTCTGCATATAAAATTGGTCTTTTTATGAGCAGTGAAAGGGTTACGTCAGTGCATTGAATTTTTTTGTGTATGTGCATAACAATGAGTTAACCCTTTTTGCTACTGCGGTTCGCGATGGTTCGTTATTTCGGTGTTAAAGTTGAATTTGAGTTTGCAAGCACGTATCATCTAGTTTTTTCTGTTATTTGATTGAAGATGATAGTCATGAGAGCAGTTCGATTAATTAATCATTTAAACATAATATTTTTCTATTTTTTTATTTTATAAACAAATTTATAGGTATGGGATTTGTTTAAATTTCATTTAAGAATATGAACTCTTTTTTTTATCAATGTGTAGAATATCTAAGAAAAATTCAAAATATAATTTACAAGTACTCACTTACATTGTAGAGGTATAGAAATATTATTGATTGGTATCGTCGTTTTGATCTTTCACAAAGGTTTGTCTTTAACTTTATCAGAATTCAGAAAAAGTTGAGATTAGTATTTTTTTCTACGATTTAAGGTGCAAACTATACAGAACCCTAGTCTAAATGGAATCATCACCAAACTCCAGACAAAGCCGAAAGATAGCATCACCAATTTCACACTTGGTACCTTCGTGCTCTCTTTTTTTTTTTTTTAATTTGACAGCGAGTGCTTTATTGTACTAGAGTGATAACTATCGGTTTTTTTATTCGGTTTTATCAGACGCATTCGTATTATGTCGAGATAGTCGAGAGTCCTTGTAGCTGTTGACTTTTGTCCGTGAATGTACAATTAAATGTGTGATGTTTGATATGCAAAGGAATTTAGAATTATTTTTTTGGTTGAAGAGCTTTAAAACAAGACAATTTTATATGAGCAAAATTGTCATTTCATTTTTGTTTTAGTTGATAAAACATAGCGGCCACTCTATACGTGAAAAAACATTGATATTTTTGTTATTTTTCTTATGTCAAGTCAACTCTGCTGTCGAATGTTGTTGTATCCTGGTGTCAAAGATTTTAAACCACCTTTTAAAAGATCTTTGACATATTTTTGTGTAACAGTTAACTTTAAGATACATACATTTTACTTTAGTACATTTGTCTTACAACGCCATGGTACACATTAATTTAATTTTTAAACAATTAATTAGTATATTTCAATAACGTCAAAGGGTCTTAAAAAACTCTCTTCTCTACATTTTGATGGCAATATAAACTGGTTTTCAGAAGAAAATAGTAACAAATTTCACCAATAAGTGTGATTATGGCAAATATCAGGAACCTGAATAAAATAATAACAATCCGTTAAAATGCTTAAGCAAAACGTGTTTAAATATCAACTTTTGGTAGAGTTTCATTTGTACAACTAACACTGTTATCAATCATTATTCCCACATAAATCTCTTCCCAATTAAACATCAAACAAACCGCCTCACTCCTATTTAAAACAAACCAAGCACAAGCACATAAATTTCCCTTCAACTTCGCGCCGACATGTTTTCCAAACTGGCCACCGCGTCACTCCCTTGCGTCCACTATTTACCGGTAACCCATGACCCTTCACCCCTCTACCTAAATATGACCTCTCTGCCCTGGACATTGTCCCTTGATAATCGGTTCGTATGCCCATTGGGGACACTGCCCACTGCTAGGGCTATTGTGTCCATATTAAAAGTTTTTAAGAGGCGACTGGCCAACTAGGGTGAATACCGGTTTGCAAATTTGAATTTGGAAGTTTTGGCGAGCGAAAATGGCGGAGGAATACATGTTTGGTGTCTGTTTGAGTTCTGATGGATGCTTTTTGTATTGAAAAGGAAAGATTTCTGTATTCATTGCGCAGAAAATGACATGATTAAAATTACAAAAGTAAGCCATACCCAAGAAGAAGCATAAGAAAAAAAAAGGAAAAAATAATTTAATTCGAATAAATGAGGAAAAAATTATGAAACCAGGTAAATTCATAAAGAGGTCAAATTGATTATTTTATTGAAAAAATAGTAAATCTTACCAGAACACTGAAAATCAACTCTACCAACCCAAATATTCTAAATGTATCTTCCACACAGCAATGCACTATCAACAATACTGCGAAATCCTTGCATGCGCTTGCACACCTAAGCTCTACTTTGCATATCACCCCTCCTAATAGTTCGCTATACCGTAGTTATTGTTATTATGCACATTTTATATGCAGATGCACCGGAAATGTCGCCCTAAGGAAGGGTCTTGCCAGATGTATGCCTATGAAATGGGACTGTAAGATTTTGCTGATAAATTCAAAGTTTATGAGTATAAGGGTAGATACGCTTTGAAATAATAGGACTAGAAGCTTACTTACAATCTAAGATATAAAAATATAAATTGAAAAATATCTTTCCTTACAAATATATAGGTACTTAAGATACCCATATTTTTAGGATAGAATCTAAATTGTAATTTAAATTAAATTTTAAACACTCTAAACTAAAACATGAAAATAAAGGATCTCTGTCCTAAAAAGTTTTTGAAGTAGGTAGGTATATAACTACTTAAATCACATTAATATAATTTTATGTGCTATTTGTTGCAACTCTATGTTCTGATTGTTTGCGTATCTATTTAGGACCCTTCCAAAAAGAATACCATAATTAAAAAAAAAAAGGTAAAATTAGGCGTAAAAGATAATGTTCAACACCGAAGCAAGTCTACATCAGGATTTATCTATCTATCTACAATTTAACCGCCTTCCAAAACAAACTATGGCTCGTATTTATAAAGCGATCTCAAGATTGAGAGCAATATTGAGTGTGGATTTGACAGGTAATTTTGTACTGGAATGACATTTCTGATACAAACTCAAACTCGCTGTCACTCTTGAGAGCTGATTATAAATACGGGCCTATGTATATTATTAGTAGGTAGGTAAATATAACGCTTACTAACACATAGGTCTATTCAAATTTAAGGATTTAATACTTAATAATAAAAATAATCCTTTCAGTGAAAACTGTCAGTCAAACTGCATGGTCGGATCAAAGGAAAGGTGTGCAACACTCTATGCAAATTTTTGCTTCCTAATCGCCGGTTACGAGCCATTTTACCCCATATTTAGTGCAACATAAAGTCCAAAATGCATTTACCCACTTTTGCAATACACCATCATTTTGCAACGCACGACCGAGCAGTGAAAATGAACATTAAAATTACTAGGAGAGAGTTAAAATTTGCAAATTTTTAGCAACCCTTTTAGTTCCTTTTGGGATTGTATGGGTTCCTAATTTGCATGGCGCATTGTCAAGGGAAGTTGTATTTTTTAAATAGCCACAAAAGATTTTTTTAATAAACAACATTGCGAATGCAGGCGAATTTAAAAGTAGAACATCTGCTATAGAGTTCAAAAGGTTAACTTTAACGAAAATAAGGTAACTAAAAAGCCCTCGTGCCAAAATTTGAATATCGCATGTTGCATTCTATAATAGTTGAGCTGAATAATAATATCTATGCGATGCATTTTGGAATATCAATGATGGATGCATAATATTTTTGCTTTTGTACCTACTAGACTGAAGCGTTCTGTGTTTTGCAAAATCGGAATTATTATTATTATTTTCTTGCTTACCTCATTTTTAACCTCTTGGTTACTGATTTAATTAGTTTTTAAGGTTCCTTGCGTGGGTAACAGAAACCTATTTACCTGTACATTTCATCTACCTTTACCTACTTACTTATATTGGGTAGATAAGTACCTTACCTAACCTACTCACAAACTTTGTGACTACTTATACTTAAAATATAATAATGTTGAGTTAAACAGAAATCATAACAAAATTCTTGTAAATAATAACAAAATTACCATCTGTATTTTGTAAAATTTTCTGCTTTTACAAAATTTTGAAAGTGCATTTGATTCAGAGAGGTAAGTATTTGGTTTAAATATTGCAATTTAAATATACCTAAGCCATAAAAAACTCGGGCTTAATAAAGAACAAAATTAGTGGCACATGTACCTCCTTATGCCTCACCAAACTGGTAAAAATGCAACAAGAACTTAATATTTGCATTCAAAAACCGTGAACTAGCCAAAACTAGTATTAAACAATGTGTTCTATAGAAAATCATTATGTTTGCCAAATCCACGCGAAAATAAAATAAAATAGAAACCAGTATTTCAAGTTCGTTTATATTTGGAACGAGTTCTAATTCTAACACGCGCCTCTAGCTAATTCGCAAATTTTTAGGGGCCAGTAGCAAAGAAACTAATAATTACTTTTTACACCATTCTGTCAATAAAAATGTAAGAGTTTTTGATTTTCAATTTTACATCCACGTGACTCAGTAGGTTTAGTCCGGTTGTTCTGAAAAAGAAAATTAATTATTAGAATTTCCGTTCATTCTGTGCTTGTCCTAACAACAAATCTAAATCCAGAGAACTGCGTTAAACATAATCATAGTTAAAATTTAATTAATAGACACCTACTTGCTATGTTTTCTTGTATCGTTGGACGGAACCCTCTTACATTGACCAAATGTCAGTGCGAATTTTTAATGATTCATAGGCGTAAAATCTGGGGGAAATTGTCCATAAAACTTCGTAGGCCGGCCGTCCATTGTAGCAAAACATATTGTCTGGAATGACCTACCAGCTGAATAGGTGCTGAATTAGCTAATAATTACTGTGGACACAAATAAATTATGCCCATTCTTTGACAGCCATCTTTGGACTATGATTCTTTGGTGAATTTGACATTAGTTTCATAATAATACAGCCAAGACAAACGACCCTAATCTTCCCTATACTAAGTTGATTATGATAAACTCTTTGAACGTTCCACAAGAAGAAATTATTTGACTCTACCAAATTAATAATTGTCCTGTTTTTGAAAGAGGGGTACCTAATAATTTAGGGTATGTGACTCTACATTGTTTTACAGTCTACATAAATAATGGGTCCATCATGCACAATACAGATTCAGTATTAAATGGTTGCTAAATATATCTCTTTAGTGTCCAACAAATCAACTCTATCAACCAGGATTTCTCCCATCTCGAAGTTTGAATATGGAACGGCCAGTTTCTATCCATTGACTATTTTAAATCGATTGAAGAAAATCATCTCTACCAGCCAGGATCTCTACCATCTCGAAGTTTGAATATGGAATGGCCGGTTTCCCGCCAAAAGCGCGTGTGAGACCGCGCGTCGCCACGAGGCCGCCTCACACACGACCCCGCCCCCCACACACCGGCCAATCGCACGACTCTAAACACCCTCGCGCAACACGCATATTGATCTGCGGACACCGAACCGTTTACATTTCGACATATCACATGCTAAACACCGGCAAACAATAACATATGAGAGCAGCGCACTCTGATATCAACCTTAAACTATGACGACAAAGTTGAAATTCGAATGGAGAAATTAGTGGCGCTTACGTCGAATTCGATTTCTAAAGGGGTGTAATTTATAATACGCTGTAACGATAGAGTGAATATGGACCTTTTACGAAGAGAATAAGGCACATTTTGATTCCATAGTTATGAGAAGGGTTTATGACCTTTAGAATAAAATGATTTAAATATGTGTGTGTAGAGTCCTTGCAAATTACTGACTCTAGTTTTAAGAAGGATCAAGATTAGCGATGGGCGGGTGGAAATTTCCCGTGCTCGAAATATTCTCTTCGGAGAATATTCTCGGAAAGTTTCCATTGTGCTCGAAACTTTCCCTGGGACCGAGAACATTCAGTATCGATTATACATTTAATTGTAATCAATGAAAGCTTATTCAGTAATGTGTAAAACTAATAAAAAATCAATAAAACATTATGAAGGTACATTAAATAGCTTGAAACAGCCATAGTAAAGGATTTATTTCAGAAGGTTTTCAATTAAATTATAAGATTTAGATTTAAATGCATCAAAAATACTAGATTTAAGTACAATGAAATGAACTTTACTTTTACGGGTTTTTTCATTCATTGCAACACTGACGACAATTCCACGCTTTTATACTTAAGAATTATATATTAATTTAGTCGTACTACAGCCGGACAAATTTAACCTTTTCGCCGCCACTGACGACGGGTGTAGCCGACAGCTCGCAACTTGCCCTCAGCGCCATAGTCGGCTATAGCCGACAAAAAGTAGTAAACAAATTTATGTTAAAAAACTGGCAATTTTAGAACTGTATATTGTTTTTATTTCGCAAATTTAATCTTGAGGAAATCATTATAATTTTGCAGGTATGTCCCAGTTTTCCGAGAATTTTGATATAATTGCATGCTAAAAGACGGACTGAAAACGCCTGGAAGAGCTATTGGGCAATGAAAGATCTTATGAAAGGTGACTTGCCCCTTACCTTAAAGCGTAAACTCATGGATATGTGCATTCTTCCCATCCTTATCTACGGAGCTCAAACCTGGTCTTTGACTGATGTCCAAAAATTCAAACTCAAGGTTTGCCAACGTTACATGGAGCGCAGCATTCTTGGAGTTAAACTGATCGACCGAGTTCGGAACTCAGTGCTGCATTCCCAAACAAAAATTGTAGACGTAGCTCAGAAGGCTGCCTACTTGAAGTGGGACTGGGCTGGCCACGTCAACCGTATGCCGAATGTTCTATGGGCTAAAATTACCACCGACTGAGAACCAAATGCAATAAGGCGACGTGGACGACCCCGAAAGAGGTAGCGCGATGAATTGGACGCATATCAAAAAGCATGGCGGGTATTATCAATGGATCGTGAAAAGTGGAAGGAAGGGAGAGAGGCCTTTGCCCTGCAGTGGGACACCACAGGCTCATAAATAAAAATTATAAAAAAAATATATTAAAAGTAAGGATAGGTAGTTACTCTTTGTCGGCAAACCACTTCTTCGGTAAAACATTTAGTTTAGTTGGGTTCTGATTCTATTGTTTGTTGCGCACGTGCACTTTATAGCAGCGATTACATTACCCGGCCGACCAGGCCCGATTTAGGGTAGGGAGCTCAAAACGGCAAGTCTAATCGCAGTAAGGAAGTAAGGATCCTGATTAAGGGCGATCGTGCCGTCCCGACCGTCCTACCTCCTGATTTCGGATGCGAATCGGGTAATGTGATCGCAGTAAGGGAGTAAGGGAGCTCAGTCGCTGCGCGGCGTTCAGTGCGAGCGGACGTTTTTGTCAATTTAGCGGTAATAAAATACGCGTTGAAGATGTCCATCAAACATAGAAATTATATCACTTATACTCACGAGATATAGTATAATATTATTTCTAAGCCACCAAACAAGAAATGCGATTAAATTTTGAATGAATACGTGTATATAGTGAGAGACATGCCGTATCTGATCTCAAATCTATTGCATTTACATCCTAGGCTCCAACAAAAAATGTTTATTTATCTTTTTCTTCATGTCGTGTGAGTTTCGAGTCGATCGACCCGATGAACCCTAATGTCAGAGTTTTCAAACCGCCCAATAGCACACCTAATAAGCCTCTGACATGGTTTGTGTATCGACCCACTGACAAAAACAGCTACCGGGACCGACGGCTTATGTCCTCCGAATCAGGGTTTGTTTTGTTTCATACAATCAGGAGGTTCAGATATTTCAATGGTAGATACTATTAAATGTATGTTTGTTAATTCATTATTTAATTATGACCGCAATGCGGCAAGTTTTGCAGTCGATCAATCGCAGCATGAATAATCATCATAACCAGAGGTCGGAAATTCGGGTGCAAAAAAAGTAAAAAGCCACTGTTTGAGCTACTGAGAGTTGCTACAACCACCTTTTTCAAGATTTTTAGGGCCCCAGTTTATTTTTCTTTTATAATTGTTTTAGTAATGCTAATGTGTTCTTTGCGTCAATATAATTCGAAACTGTTTGATTTTTTTTTATATTTGTTTTAATTTGAAAGATATAAGTAGAAATGTGTTTTCAATGTACTGAAAAATAATAAAAATATAAAAATATCGTTTGATTGTTTGATATTTTTATTGAATACCATTTAGAAATGATTTGTACGATGCTTTTATTATTTTTACACTAAAATTTGAATGGGGTCCCCGGGGGCCCAAAAGTGTTTTATTTCTTAAACAAAAAAATTGCGAGAAAAAAAAATGACAAGATTAAAAAGCGTTTATCTTGTCTTAACCTTGCCAAATACGAATTTTAATTTTAATTTTCTCCGCAATATTTTTTGGGGCCCCCGGGGGCCCCATTCAAATTTTAGTGTAAAAATAATAAAAGCATCATTTTTAAATGGTATTCAATAAAAATATCAAACAATCAAACGATATTTTTATATTTTTATTATTTTTCAGTACATTGAAAACACATTTCTACTTATATCTTTCAAATTAAAACAAATATAAAAAAAAATCAAACAGTTTCGAATTATATTGACGCAAAGAACACATTAGCATTACTAAAACAATTATAAAAGAAAAATAAACTGGGGCCCTAAAAATCTTGAAAAAGGTGGTTGTAGCAACTCTCAGTAGCTCAAACAGTGGCTTTTTACTTTTTCTGCACCCGAATTTCCGACCTCTGATCATAACTTTAGACTATCTTTATTTGAATTCAGCACACAGAGAATATTCTCGAGAATTTTGGGAAACTTACGGAGAATATTCTCGGGAACATAGGAAATATACGAAACGATAAGTGTTTCTGACATGTAAAACATCTAAAACAGTTCATATATTTGAAATTTAGCTATTAGCATATAAAAAGAAAATTAAATCAAGACTTAACACCAATGTTCTCCTAAATTCTCGTTCCATCGGAAACTTTCGAGTGCGTTTCCGAGAATATTCTCGCGCCGGAGAATATTTCGAGAACGGCACAACGCTAATCAAGATCTTTGATTATTTTAGGAATTTCATGATTTTGCTTAGCAATAATAACATGTTTAAGATCATAGGGACTTGGGTAAATTAGGTTTTTGCTTAAAATATTCGGCAATAAAAACATACGAAAAGTTAAAAGTAAAAATCAATAAATTAATCGGGTTTAAAAATACATAAGTATGGAAGGTTATCTTTACTTATACAATCCTGTGTAATATAAAATATCAATGATTTTTTTTAAACTCTAGGCCTCTAGCCTCTAGCCTCTAGCCTCTAGGTCTACCTCTACCCTACCATACTCTTAATTTCACGATTTGAGCGACATCTATGATTTTGGTTGATAACTTCTACTTATACAGTTGCTTCAAGCGCCATCTAGGAAGAATGTATAAAATAATGTTTTTGACTATTCACCGCTAGATGGCAGACAGTAACATTACGATTTCGTATAACTAGTCGCCGTAAGAGGTCGCTTCTAAAATCTTAGGATTGTTTTATTTGGGAATAAAAATAATAGAAGAATTTTATTAGTAGGTTGATTTATTACGATCACAATATCTGTGCTGAGAAGAAATAACTTAATTTTAATAATATCGTTTGTTTTAAACTTTCGCGCTTTGTACACAATATTATTGTATTGGAAACGTCAGGCAAAGGTATTTATCTCAAAATACCAAGTTTAACCAACCGCGCTCAGACCCGTTCTAATACAATACTTTAATAATATCGTCTCAAATACACAAAAAGAAACTAAATTATAAATAAAAGCATGTAATAAAATAATTTACTTAACATTAGAATTAGAAACAAACAAAATACTTAATTATCGTGTGTAACAGGCTGAACATAAATTATCAGTAGTTAAATAATTAGTACAAATTTATAGAATGCCAAATAACATCTTATTTCTATAGTCAATTTTATATAAAAAAATAATAATAATAATACAATCTACATCATTTTTAAGGTATCTATATCTAGCTAGTACCTAAGTACTTTTATAAACATTTAGGTACCTGTATATACTCAGACCTTCTTTTACATAGAAGATGGTATCACAATATACCCAGTAATCAATATAAGATGTACTGTATGTTAGAATTAGAATGTATAAAATAGAATATAATAATTCACTCTACTACCAACCTAAATTTGATTGTACATACATTTTAAGAAACCTTTGAGCAAACTTGTTTACAATTATTTCTGGATTTTACAATTTCAATCTTTTCCTTTCATCCTAATTTTTACTTGAACCAACCTTCAGCCAACTAGTTATAAACTTTTAACTTTCATCATGAAATAACTTAAGGTACATAAATAAACCAATAAATACCAAGATAATAAATAAATTTAAACATTAGAAGCGCCTTTCAAAGGCTCATTCAAAACTAAAGGAATATCCCCTCCTCCATTCTTTGGCACCCATCCTGCTGAATCCTCATCAATCTTTTTCTTTTCTTCCTGTAGTCTTTCATACTCATCTATCTCTATCTGATATTTAGGAGTTGTAATGCCAAAGAAGTTTGCCAGAGATTCGCCAGCATAGTCCACCACGTTCAGTACTTTGGTGCCTGACTTCCATGTGTAGTAGGAGAACCATGGACCCCAGTTTAAGGATTTCTGAAAAATAAATTACAAAAATGTTACATTACCTACCTATTGGTGAAGAAAACTAGTAGGTATGTTACAATACTTGCAATATTTCTGTATTAATACAAGATTCTAGAAGAAGTAAGCTATTTAATCAGCGCCGTAAATATCTGCGCAGCGGACAAGAACTATAAAATTTAAAGGCCGATGAGTCATTCACGACCAAAGTTGGTAGCTAACAAAGATTACAATAGGCAAGTAACCTTGACATATAATATTGCGTATAAATTGTTTCTCGTTTCTTATCGATTTCATCGTCAATGTTATTATAAATACTTATTAGAAATGCACAAATGCACTCACCGGATCGATATTTTCTTCGGCCTTGGGCGCGCTTTGAACCTCTGCAACTTTTTCTTCTTCTATCTCTTCAATAACTCCGTCACTGCAGTGTAGTACTCTCGTAGGCTTATTAATAGTCACCTCAGTCTGCTGGTTGGCTCCAATTTCTGCAGAATTCTCCATCTTAGTCAATATTTCTTATACAAAAATAACTATTCTCTCATTATTTACTTTCGTGCGTTGTTTTGTTGTTTTTTTTTGTTTTTTTTTTTCATTCTACCATGTAAGAGAAGGCAAAGAGCGTGAGCCCATGCAGCCTAGTCTTCAGTTGTCTTTTTCTTGACTTGCCTAATCTTAACCTACGCTAACCTAAAAGTCATAAGAATGCGCCGGTGATTCACATTCCAATGCTCAACAGACTTTTGCGTGGAGATAACAATCCGAATCGTACGGTAGAGCCTCCCTTTGCTTCTTACTCCCGCCATATTATATACCTCGTCAGCAGATCATTATAGTTAAATCCACCACATTAATACAACAAACACTGCAAGGAACTAATTTTATGAGAGCGAGTAACAAAGCTCGTCAGATTTTTCATGCTCCCCGCGCAAAACCCCAACCTAACCTAGAACTCATTAGATTGCGGGTGTGGTACCCGTCAATCGAATGCTCTCTGATGATTTACGTGGGAGTGTCGAGTCCAACCATATAGGAGATGACATGTGTACTCATTTCTCACTTTCACCACATTGTCTTTCACTACCGGCACATTATTATGCTAATCCCACTAACTATACTATCACAATAATAGCCGCGATTAGAAAATACATGTGTGGACACGTTGGCCCCATCACACGTCCAGGCAACAAGTGCGAGAGCAGGTGCCGCGGCAATGAGTGCAGAGGCGTTAAAGGTCCGAAAATATGAGCAGATCTCAGACTGCTACATTTTCTCACCAATTGGTTTTGAGACTCTAGGCACATGGGGGCCAGAAACTAAAAAGTTCATAAGGGAACTTTCGGTGCGTCTCCACAAGACATCCGGTGATCGCAGAGCTGGCAGCTTCCTTGCCCAGCGTCTAAGCCTGGCTATTCAAAGGGGGAATGCTGCCTGCATGTTGGGGACCATGTCTGGTTGAGACGCAGTAGGAGGTCTATTTAGTTAATAATTTATTTATTTTTAAGTGTAGGTTAAGTTTATTATATTATTAGAAAATAAATTGGAAAACCAGAAACTCGTCCTATGTGTGATTAGTTACGATTCCCGCGCAAAAAAAACCGAACTTTTCAGCCAGCTGGCTGTCAGCTGTCAGCTGTGTGGGGTGTGAGTGTTGTGTGTGAGTGTGTGTGTGTGTGTGTGGTCGGTCGAGTGAAAAATAAAAAATAGTAATTTTTGTAGTTTTATTCACAGAACAGTTTTATTTCATTGATAACGTGAAAATGGAAGGATTTTGCAAAGCCTGTCTAGTAAGATATGAAGACCCGTCAGAACTGCTACAGTATACGGAGAAAAACAGGAGATTGTATGTGTATAGCACTGGTTTACAGGTACGTCATTTCTACCGCCAAATACCGAATCGAAAATGTATAAATTTTACTGTTTCTATGAATGAAAAACTCCATATAATTAACCATATCAGTCGGTGATATCAGTACAACGCCCCGTGGCGTCGAGTAAAAGGATTTACCTATCAAAGAGAAAATCTTTTACTATTATTTGAAATACTATTAACTTTATTTTGGATAGGTACCTAAATCACCTCTGTTGATCAAGTTGCTGGTGCAGATAAATTTTTTTGTCGGAGAGTCAACCTCAGGGCGGACTACCTAAAAATATTTAAGTTTTTGCAAATTTCCAAAAATATAAATCATTATTTTCATTGAGTTCATGCTATAATTTTTGCATCTTTAAACATTGATCAATTGTTACCTATTCTATATCTAGTGTTAAAGGCACTTTGGCCTTTGTGATGAAAGTTATTCTAGTTATTCTATAGGTATATATTTGCAGGTGAAACAAAATGACATCATACCATTCCACATATGCCAGGCTTGCTTCATGAGAATGAAGGAGGCTTGCCAGTTCAAAAAGCAATGCCGTACATCAGACAAGAGACTGAATCACTTCCTGTCACTAAAGGCAGCCGGCGAAGAGACTGATTTTAGCACCTATCTGCAGAAAAATGAGGGGTCTACATTATTTAAGTACGTTTATTTTATTTTTTGTTGTAAACTTTGGTTGAGCTAAGCCCAACCTATTCACCTGCTAGAGTGTGATGACTGATGAGTTATGTCAAAAGCCCCCCAAGTAAAAAAGGCCAATGTCAAGCAATGGATGTTTTTCAATCTTCTGTAAAATTGGGGCTTACTTACTTACTTCTGCTGCGGATCAGGGACCCAAAATGAGTCTTTGCCTACTAATATTGGGGTTTGCTTATTGATAACTGTTTATTCAATTGGGTCCTATATTGTTAAAAAAAAATGAAGTCTATAATTTGGTGTTATAGCAAAAATGTTTTTTTTTTTTCAGATTTCCACTCAATGGTACGAGTACACCATCATATCAAAAGCCAAAGGATGATGACAATGGTAAGCCATTTCAAGTATATTATTCTTTTTTAATATTCTGCACCTTTAGCTTTATAGCACCTTAAAAAAATCGAATAGCACCTCAAAATACTACACTAAAGTTTGTAAGTAAAGATGTATATTGTGTACTTACAGTGCTATTTCATGTTTGCAGGTTCAAATCCCTCCAAAGCCATTTCAATGTGTTATTTCTCATATTTTATTTTTCTCTCTTCAAATTCCAGTATCAACAAGCACAAGTATCCGAAACTTCATGGCTGACTTCCTTCGAGAAGACGAGGTGCCCGATACGGAAGCCCACATCATCCGGGAGATGATTGAACAGGAGGCCGATGTGCTAGACGACTCGTTGGACTCACAGTGGCTGCAGGAAGATATCTCTATTGCTAGTGATTTTCGGTAAGTCCTACATAACTTCATGATGTTTATGATGATGATGAGGTGCCAGGTACGGAAGCCAATGATGTTTATGATGAGGTACCAGATATGGAAGCCCACTTCATCCGGGAGATGATCAGGATGAACAGGATGCCAATGTGCTGGATGGATGACTCGGTGGACTCACAGTAGTGGCTGCAGGAGGATATATCTATTGCTAGTGATTTTCGATGAGTTTTATATTCAGTGCAATATTTTCAAATTTCGTGTAAGAATTTCTGTGCCTCCGTATTCAAATATTTTCTTACAGAGTAAATGGATAATTTGTTTGTATTGGTATTGGTATTGGTAAAACGCGCCTATTTTGCGTGAGGGGTGGGGGCTCTCTACTCGAGCCATCCTAGTTCCTGGAGGAAGCTCAGCAGACCTAAAAGTTTCCTGAGAGCCTCCGGGATAGTATCTGGTTCACCAAGGTACTTTTCCCGGTATGTGGCCACCTCCTTGCAGTATAGGACTACGTGGGCGGCTGTTTCTGCTTCCTCCATGCAGGCTCTGCACAGGGGGCTGTCGGTTCCACCTATTGTTGACAATGTTTATTAAAAGTACCATGACCTGTTATGACACTGGTTCGATAATTTGTTGCAAAGGTTTTATGCCATTGCCAGGATGGACTGCCTAGTCTGTAGATTCCATACCAAACCCATACTTGCGAAATTCTTTCTTTGTCTGACTGTCTGTCTGTATTGCTTTCTTAAAATTAATTTATCTTTATTCCATTTAGATAGAGAGAAAATTGTATCTTACATGTTCTTAACTAAGAATTTTCTTTCTAAACAGTTTCAGCCCATTCTCAACACCTATATCAAAACACATCTATCAACCATTACTAAATTATTCACCAGTACAACCAGAGCCATCACAGCCAGAAGAACAAAACTATGGCAGGAGAGATATTTTAGCAGCTAAAAAACATCTATTGAATCCAAAATCATGTTCAAGCAGCCAAAATAGCCCTGTAAGTTTGCGGGAAGGTGAAAACCAAAATACAAAGTTCAGGCAAAAAAGAAATATACTATCTGCTAAACTTTTATTAAGTGCAAAGTCATGTTCTAGTAGTCAAACTGAAAGTCCAAGAAGTCAGGAAAATGATAATGATGATGAGACTGATTTAGCTGTTAAAAACATCCCTGGTTTAGAAACTGGTTCCTATACAAGTAAAACAGATATAATTAATGTGAATGAAAGTATTGATCATGATCACAAATCCTACATAGCTAGAAAAAGAATGCTCCTCAAACCAAGTTCTAAGAAGAAGCACAAATCTAAATCGCTAAAAGGAAAAGATATGGAGACCATTTTAGCAACTAAAAGTATTCAACTTAATTCTGAAATGAATTCAGTTTGTAGTGAAAATGAAGACACAACAGATGCAAAACATAGTATACCTCTAGCTAGAAAAGAAATATATGAATCGATTGGTGAAATTAATGTAAATCCAGACATAATCCTTACTCATAAAGGATTTTACATTGAAAATGATGCAAATGAAAATACTGTAAGAATTAATGATGTTGAAGGAAAGACAGATAACATAGATAAGAATCTGGAAAAGATACTGAATAATACTGATGATGAAGTGATTTCCCTGAGTGCCTTGCTTGCTAGTCCTTCTAGTGAGGTGGTACAAGCTGACAATATCATTGCTACTCCATCAGGTATGTATCAATCATCACGTCACATTATTTGCTTTGGAAAGGAAAAAGCCTAACACTGTAAAATAAAAAATTGGTCATGGATTTTAAAAAATTTAATGAATTTTTCAATATCATTGACCATTACCGTTCTGTAACAATTATTCTAAATCTCTCACACAGCAGTAAAACACAATATATGTTCTGAAAACTTGCTTGCTTTTCTCATCCAGAAATATTATTTGAATTTATATGATTTTTATTTTGTTGTTTCAATAGTTCATCAAGGATTATCTGGAGCAAACACACCGACTATAGCAAACATACTTTTTGGCGAAAAGCTAGATGATGAACAAAGTATTCAACCAGATTTACAACCTTGCAAAGAAGAGATTACTGAAGAAAATAGTGACATCGACATATTAGAAGACTTTTTCAACAAAAATACTGGTCAATATGTAGGAGAATTTGCGAAAGAACAAGACGACATTTTCGAAGAATATAAAAATCCCAAACTGGAAGATTTTATACCTGGTAAAAGCCAGTACGATTTATCAGATTTTTCGTGCAAAAGGTGTAATGTGAGGTATAACAGTAAAAAAGGTCTCAAGATACATTTTGCTAAAGCTCATAACATGAAAATTATATGTGAACGGGATAAAGAGTCTAGAGTGGACATGGCTTGTGAATATTGCGGTAAAGTTTTTGCTTTGAAATCGACTCTATCGAAACATGTTAAAACTATGCATATCGTAAGTATTATTCATAATAATTATACATATTTAAAACTGGATGTAAAATAATGCTCTAACAAAGCTTTACTTAGGCTTCCCCCATAGGAACATCCCATACAAAAGGTGCTAGCTGCTTGTTGAGTTCTTTGGTGGGAGGCCTAAATTTTTTATTCATATTTCGTCTTATGTTGTTATGTTCCTTGGGAAAAGTTGTTCAGTTTCATGAGTAGATTTACATTTTAAAGTTTGTTCAGCTTTTCTACACCCATTATTTTTTGTGAATGCAAGATATTTTTTTTTCAGGCACCAAAGAATGCTCAAAACTGTAAGGTGTGCAACTTGGAATTTGCCTCTGAAGGAAAATTGAAACTACACATGAAGATCCACGAAGGCGTTATACCAACACCTAAACAACCTGGTATTGACAATGTAAGTTCTCTATATTTCATCATCATAAGAATTCATTTCTGCACTTGACATGGGCATCCCCTAAATTGGGAGGTATTCACAATACTTGGCACACGGGTCGGCGATACTTAGGCTATCTCAAGATTGAGAGCAATATTAAGTGCGGATTTGACAGGTAATTTTGTACTGGAATGACGTTTCTGATACGAACTCAAACTCGCTTTCACTCTTGAGGGCTGATTTTAAATACGGGCCTTAATGTACCAATATGTTACGATACGATACCTGCATAATACAGCAGTGGTGTTTTCAGTTACCAATACTCCAAGATCTGCAGGAGGCAAACGACAAAGCAAAGAAATCGCCTTTGCAAAATACTGGGCCAAACTAATATGACGCTTATCAATTGATTCGAAGAAGTGTTTTCGATAATTATTGATACTCTTCTGATTAAGGAATACAAGTGTTATTGAATTTTATGACCGTCACAATCACCCGTAGGACGTCTACTGCTGGCCAAACTTCCTCTAAAGTTTTCGACAGAGATGGTTTTGGACCGAATGCAACCGTCGTCGTCTCACGCTGCGCCTTGCCATTCCAGAACGTTTCGACCCAATTGGTCGTGTCATGAGACATTCCACTGCCACTTTATCTGATCCTGTATACTATGTCGGTTACTTTGGTTCTTATAATATGATTTATGATTTGTAAATGAGGGGTTGCGCCTACAGCCCAACAGCCACTGCGACTCTATTGTAGCTAAGTAAGCTTGATTCTTATAATATGTATGTAGGTATCTCATTTTCAGATACCTAAAGGCCAGGAGATGGTGTGCCCAATATGCGGGCACGTGTGCACGAAGTCCTACAATCTGAAGGTGCACATCGCGCGGCACAACAAGACCTACACCTGCCACTGCGACTACTGTGACAGAGGGTTTTATAGGAAAACTGACTTGGAAATTCATATGAGGTAAATCACAATGTGCATCATTCATTCGGTGGGGACCGAGGGTCACGTCACGAGCCCTAAATAGGGAGATCGGACCTAAGTCGACCACATGGGCACAGTATGGATTGGTCAACTTCACACACAACCTTAGAATTTTTTCTTAGGTGTGTGCGGGTCGCCGCCGAATGTACCTACTAATGTACATAATATTCGGAAACCGAAAAACACATTTGTACCACGACCTCCTACACAGAGGCAGCGGCCCTAGCACTACACTATCCTTACTGCTTTTATATTTTATTTTTGAAAGTTGTTCAGTGTCGTTGACTGAGCAACCCTCTTCAGTTTTCCGGACGCCGTTCCTCACAATATAATATGTTTGCTTCCAGATTACACATGGATTTGAAGCCCTTCCAGTGCCAACAGTGCTCAGCCAGCTTCCGCCGGAAGGACCAACTGCAGATACATTTGAAAAATCATGCAGGTAAAATCCTATCTTCAATAAAAATCAATTGATGCTGGACTGAAACAAGACTGTAACCTTGACTAGACTGTAACTAAGCAAAAAAAAACTTGGACGAAAAATAACAAGTAATTTAGAAAAGTTCTCAAAACCCAACTGCGTTGAAAGTGAACTTTAAAATTTAAAATCGTTAAAGATCCTAAAGAGATGTTAAAAAAGAAAAAAAAACTATGTAAGAAACCCCAATTTATTTTCGGTGATGGCGGCCAATCTCCTAGAGATGCCGGTGTTTGCGCAACACACAAGTGCACTCTCTATTCCTTCAATTTATTATTCTGATGAGACAGATTGACTGACACGACCAGAGAGAAATCAGGCGCAGGACGGACTAGCTTTATTAGTTTTCGGTACGCTGTCCCTAATACCCAGTATATAGGTTTATAAACACATTACTAACTAAAATTCAATAATGTACATTTTAATTTACAGATGAACGACCCTATATCTGCGATATCTGCTCCAAGACATTCGCTACCAGCTCAAAACTAAGAAACCACCAGAACAATTCAACTACATGCAAAGGTATACAAATTGAAACTGCTCTTAAAGAAAATAAAGCTATAGAAGAAAGTATAGACCCGCTATTTGTCACAGAAACTCATGTTATGATTGGGAATGAGAAAATAATATCAGCTATGAAACTTGAAACGATTGATGATGATAGAGGTGAACAAAATGATGAAAGTCCAAATCTGGAAGACATTCTGATGGAAGATCTCACGTCGCATGCTGCCAAAGATCTTGATGAGGATAAAGACGAAAAAAATTCTATTTCTGACATTTTTACGATACCAATAATAATACAATAGTTCATTGTCAGGGTCTTCGAGCAACACGGCCTTCCGCACAATGCTATCGATTCGTGAAGGGCACGTCTTTTCTGAGTCTTGACTTAAATTATTGCCATGCTTTTCTGTTCTCTTACGATATAGCCTTTTTTTGCAACTACGAATTGCTACTAGCGTTGTTTTATTGTATTTATCACTTTCTTATGCAACAACCAGGCAACAACATTAGTATTGATTTTATGCTTTAATTTATTTTTAAAGTATGTGTATTAATTGTGTGAATAAACATTCCTTTATAGTGTAACTAAGTGAAATAAGGCGATAGTATTTTTATAAGGATTATTAGAATAAAACAATTTGTTAAAACAACAACACCTCATTTATTTAATTTTTTTTCTAGGTCTGAATAATTAAATTAAAAAAAAAACATACAAAACAATCATGGATGTGCCTTGCCTACTTGATATTTGCAGAACTATTTATGGTACAGCAGGATAATTTTAAATGCACTTTATTTTCATACACAAATCACAATAATAGCCAATAAATCTAATCTGAAAAACTAAAACACAATTATGCTTACATTAAATTTCTTATCTAAATTAACTTAACAATGAGTTTCTAGGACATACACAGAATTGTGGTAAAAAAATTGGACCCACTATCATACAAATATCCCTATTATGTATGCTAATTTTCAGGAAATTTTGAGTTTATCAGATGTGGTTCCAGACACAATATTTTAATATATAAAATGTGTAAAAAAGAGCTTCCATGCTGGACTGGGAGCGATACAAAAACATAGAATGTGCCAGCTGCATCTCCTCCCGAGCATACTGTAAAAATCAGTTATGGGATTCCTGACAACCTGTCACTATAGCAATATACATCTATCTGGAATAACCCTCAAAACTTGTCAGACGTGGCGAAATGATCTACGTTGACGCTCGTTTGTTTGTTTAGGTCGTTTACGCTCTGCCTACCCCATTAGGGATTAAGGCGTGATTATTATGATTATATATGGTACGTAAAAAAAATATGATCTAACAAAGGAACTAGAATTTGGTCAACTATTTCCTTTACGATTTCATTCCATTCCTCACTTATACAATACTAATTCAAACATAACATTATTTATTTTATAGTGCCCCAATAATCAATTAATCACAGACACTACAAAAAATATCAAGGTGTAGAAAAAATGCTAGCCAATTATTTGTCCTAAAAAACCTAAATTAAAAGTGGCAGGAAAGGTAACATAATGTTCCTAATTATTAGGACCAGATGCTTTTATGTAGGATTAACAGAAACATATCGAAATATTGAATCTCAAAGCATTTGGTGCTGATTATAAAACTGGAACTTATTGGGTCCTCACATAATATGAAAAGTATCGGAAATTTCATAGGACCAAATATTTTATGTTCTATTCTAGAAAACAAAGCCTGCTATTTGGTTAGTGGCATAGAGCCATCCCTAGCAAACTATTGTACTGCGTGTTAGCAAGGTACTTGCTATAAAAACAGCAAACGGCACAAAGTTCGCAGCTTTATATTACCACTGTGACTGCTGAGTTCACCACTTCGTAACATGGCGGATAAAAGTAACAGATAATGCATAAAATCACAGAAAGTGACAGATAGATTTTAATTTCAGCTCTTACTAGGCATCTAGAATCAAGCTCATTGTTTGTTTACCTTTATTTAGTACCTATTTGGAAATACTATAGTAGCGTTGGATGAACTCAATCACGGTTAACGACATTAACTTGACATGAACACCAGCGGTATCTCAGCAGTCAAAGTGTTGTGTTAACAACTGACGCTTCATAAAAACAACTCAATCAGTACCTGTAGGCCTCCATGTCACTTCACTACACACTTCAGCACCTTGGATTTATATACACCAGTTCTACGAATAGTCAGTGGCCTGAGCTAAGAGTTCTGTCCCTTTGGTCTGCGGGACGGTGATGTGGTTGATGATACTATGCAGTTGTCTGCGAGTTGGCTTCGCATTGAGGTGTTTTCTTTCCGTAGCTCAGTCAGTTCCCGGTTGAGTCTCAATATTTCTAGTACCAGTTTTTCATTGTCGACCTCTAGTTTATCCAGTCTGTAAATATAAACAATGATGTTGAGGAACAATATTTAAAAATTGTGACCTTATGGATAACAAAATGAAGAATTACTTGTGAAATGCGCAAAACGTAATATAGACAATGTTCGTATTTGAGATTGAGAAACAATAAATAAATTACTTGTGGGGGCGCCACCGAGCTCATCGAACCGCCTGAACTAAAATGTGTGGCACAAGAATTTATAATGTACTTAAATTCTTAATTTTTTGTGCGTGTTGACTTTTATAATCAGTATTTCCAAGAATTCACCTTTTCGTTTTCTCGGTAAGCTCAGTGATGTGGTCGCATGCTTTGGCCAGAATGCCTCCTTTGCTGGCGGTCTCCGGGATCCCACTGTTGGGCACGAGCGCTGCTAGTTTGGTGATCCAGCTGTTGATCTTATCCCGACGACGTCTTTCCACTTCGTTATGTGTCGCCCGCCGTTTGTCGTCACGCTGGAAAGTGTTAAAGAAAGTTGTTTAATGTTGTCTGGTAGAAATCGATAGCATAAGTAATTAAGTTAAGGCGGCCGCTTTAAGGAAATAAGTTTTTTTTTTATTTGCTTAAAAAATTGTGGGGAAATCGATAAACACAAAAATAAAAATACAATACACAAAAAGATTAGCCTCCCTGTTTTAAAATTGGTTAAAAAATTTAAATAAATGTGCGGACTTGATGATATTTGGCATGATGATAAATGGTAACCTGGAGACACAAATAGTCTACTTTTTACCTAGGTAAAATACCTCATCCCCAGGGGAAAACTTTTAAATATGTGGGCGGGACGGAAAGCTAGTTCTGCAGAAGAGTAGTGAAAAAGTTAAATCAATAAAGATTATAATTTGTATGGTAGATCAAAATTCATACAAATTTACACTTTACCTTTTTAGTTTGCACTTGTTTAGGAGGTTGTGGGGCTGTGGGGTTTTTTCTAATAACTTTAGTCTGTTTTTGAACTGGTGGTGTGCCATATACTTCCATTGGTTCTCCAATTACATAGAATTCTGCACCTAGAATAGAAACAGAAAATTTGGTAAAATGAGGACAGGAGGATGCAAGTATTTTGTAGAGATTGAAGGTGTGTTAATATTTCTGTGTTATGGTTCTGTGTACATTGTTACTGAAAAAGAACTCTATTTTGAAGATCAACCTTCAGTGGTTTTAGCTAGTTCCTTATCATATGCAAGTCATATTCAGGACACAGTGATCTCCTTACTTTCTGTTGTCAATTTTGATGGAGTCTGTATAGAGGGGTAATGCAAACCAGAGCATAATCTTGTTACCATAATATCTGGTACAACATACACATATACACATTACTATAAAAGATAAAGATTATTAGATGTATTACGTATAGCTCAATAAAAGAATAAAGTATCATTATATTTTTCAAAAACATATATGACATACCATGTGATGGTGAGTGCGATGTCATACTGGAAGATAAAGGTTCGTCAGCCACTGTGACTATTTTGTATGTCACTGCACCAGCTGAAAAAGAAAGTAAGATTTATTATTTTCAAGGGTATAGTCGCAAAATCTCAGTCGCAAAGTAGGTATATCCCTTTCGCAAAATTAAATGTTTTTAAGCCTTTCTAGTAGGCCCACTATTTAAACTAAATCTATCTAAAAGTGTCATTTTGCAATCGGGACATTTTGCGAAAAAGGACATTATGACAAAGGGACATTTTGCAAAAGGGACATTCTACAACATAAGGTTTAGTTCGGACAGCAAGAGTAAAGAAACAGAACTTAATCTTCACAAGAAACAACAAACAATCACAAAACAGGGTAGGTAGGTACTTATTTTTTATCTGGTTGAGAAAACAGATATAAGATATTTTTTTAATAATCGTGTTACTTACATAGATCCCTAAGGTAGCTGGTGCCGATCCCGTCCTTAGTGTCTAGAAAATGATGGTCACCACTCCCTGAAATTAAGGCATAATTCAATTTAACCTTAATTCAATAATGACCCTTCTAATTAGAAAATTGAGTTTAAGGGAGCTTGTTAAACGATACACAGACCAAGCATTATTCCATGAATACGGTTTGGAAAGACGTAAACAATAACATGAAAAATATAAACAGATGCACATGATTTCTGAAAAAATCAAGGGGTTGAGGTTTTGTTGATGATGGTGCTTACCAAAAGAACCTTCGTCCACCATGCCTAATAGTTCGCCGTCCGCACTAGAACAAAAAGTACTTTTATAAGATGTGAACACTAAAATTTATTAAAAATTCACCCAAGTCCCTTGCCAAGTTGCAAATATGGAGCGATGACCTTCGATCGTATTTTAATTCTCATTATGTAATGCACTTATAGACACATTGGACGCTTCACTATTTACCTATTATCGAGGGAACTTTCCTGCAAGTTCAGGTCAGCCTCGTTTTCCACTTTTAGAGCCATTTACGCGTAATTAGTTTTGAATTTTCACAACTTGATCACGGGATCAAAATAAAAGGGTCATGTGATATGCCCATGGACAAGAATCTTTCTTTTTTTTTGCCTATTTTTGTCTATGGTCGTCATAAACAATCCATGGGTGTAGCTTCACCAGTGTGTTTTTGTAGTGCCATCTATTGAGTGATAATTATATAATTACGCTTAAGCTCACAAACATACCTTCTAGTAGTTCTGAGAAAAATACAGAGATGTCGCTAATTGCAACGAAATAAAAAAAATAACTACTTTTCGCGCCAAATTAACTTGGACAAACTGGCGATGATTGCGATGATTTGGATTTGGGCGTAGGTAGGATTTGGGTGGGTAGGCTAGGCATGCAGGCATGGGATAGAAATATCAATGCCCTTAGTTGATTCGCACTTTTTTTTTTTATTTGCCCTAGGATTTAAGTAGAAGAAAAATATTATATAAAATGTGTTGTGAGAAGTTTCTTGCCTATAAAAAATCTAAACCTGAACTGAAATATGCCTGAAATACTTACACAAAACAACATGCACTAAAACAATGGTCAGGTTGTAAGACAAAGCTGTAAGCTGTAATCTGTGACGGTGAGGTAGCTCGGTAGTCGCTTCAGGCGGGAAGCCTTTTGTCCGGCTTCGGGGTTTATCTCTCAGTGGATAGAGCACAAACTTCAATCGGTGTTCCACATCACGCGGAAGTACCTAAGTGGGATGCAGAACTTTGTCCCTAGGTGCTTCGCCCCAGGACCCACGTGGACACGATGATTCGATTGTCCTCAGTTTTGCGTTAATAAAGTGTAGGTACCTACTATCATAAGAATAGATAACTCGTAGTAACAGTGTCATTGTCATTATCATTACCCATTTTTATGGTTTGGGTAGACTCCTTTAAATCGAAAGCTGAGTTGGAGATTTCAGGACAGAGCAACGCTGTTTGTCTATCATAATCATAACTTTATAACAATACACAGTTGGTAGGTACAAATGTGTCAAAATATAAAATAATAAATTATAGCTAGGTACTTAAGGCTGCCAATACCAACTGTTCAGCTGTAATAGTTTTTGATTGATCGATGACTACATTTAGTTGTGCTTGGTTATTTAGTTATTTACGGCTCTACTAAGCCTGATTAATTATCATCGGATTATTTCTTGAGCCTAGCTAGTCAGACTAAGAACAAGACTTGTTAATTATCGTAATTTTGCGCAAAAATTTAAAGGTAATTAATTCTTTGAGAACATATTCTCACCAGAATCTTTACCGAATAAACAATTAAAAAAAATGAAATAAGAAGCACACTCTTATTTCAATCGTAAATTATAAAATAAAACGTGTTTCTGAATTATTAATAATATTGTCTCTATGCAGCTTTTATAGTATAGGTTTAGCAAGGTATTACTTTATGATGGGATTTAATAAAATCATAGGTAGGTACGTAGTATTGCATTTATCAATATTTTTAAAAGTGTAAATTTATTCAATTTCAATATTTATTTAGTTCGTGGATCCCGCGAGCGCTTTTATATTTATTCAAGCTCCTGAAATAACTGCGATAGAAATAAAATTGAAAATGCTTTTTTCAGAGAAAATGTGTCTGATTTTTCGAAAATTCTATTGAAAATCTATAGTGGATGAAGCTTTTAAAATCCATGATGATTATTATACAATTATAACTACGATGAAAACTGCCTCCTACTTAGGTACCTAGTGAATAAGGTTCATGTTCAACAGTAGATTTCCCATAAAAACGATGATAACCTAAAAATTAAATTTTAATAACGATTAAATCCAGTAAGGTATGTTCCGTCCGACCTAGTTGGTTTTTCTTCGGCCGAGTCCTGTCAATTAGGTCGACTGGTCGGCTCCAGTGCGGATGTTTTGCGATCCCGCGTTTATGGCCGTCCCGCCGTAAATCCCGACAGATTCCCATCACTTTGCTTTTACACGTTTTGTGGGCAGTTAGCAAACTGGCGTCAGATAGCTTTTATAGGTTTTAGGGACATGTTTTAATTAGGCCATGATGACACTATAAAAAGGGTGCAAGTGATGTGATGGTGCCCCGAAAACTGAAAGTGATTGCTCAGTCAACGAAACTGAACCACTTTTACTCTCCAATCTCTTTGAAATCGAGTAAAGACAAATATTTTTGCTTAATTTTATTATTTGATTTAATTATTTAGATTAGAGACAATATCGTAATCTGCGAATCATAAGCATTTTATTTTATTTTATTTTAAGTATAGAATTATATAGCTAGTAGTAATTAATATGATATTCGTCTTTTCTTAGGTATATTCTTTTTCTTAGTTAAGTTTATTACGATCATCTAAAGAAGCACTAAAATAATCCCGACTGCAATAAATCTACCGGTCATTTTATCTTATTTAACCAAATAAAATGAGTTATTCCACAACTCGATAAACTTTCTTTCCGGTTTCGGGACGCATAATGGCTATTTTCGGGATCCTGCCGTGCGTAAGGCTTATTAATGAAGGTATTCCGACCTTAAGCCCGTTGTTACTCCAGATTTACTCAGGTAAAGCGGTTTAAATTGAAAATATTCTTTGCCGCCCACATTTTAGCAATAGGGTACAGTCCAATCTGTAATTGCTTAAATGTTGTGAGACGTATATAAACGACTATAATTCCGCTAACACGCTAGATACTTCATGAAAGATATTTGACGTCGTAAAAGAAGTAATAATTAGATTAAATTCTTTGCTCTTCGCGAAATCGTTCAATATTTATAATCCCATACTAATGAATAGTAAAAAAGATCATAAGCCCTTAACCCAACAAAATTAGATTGTTTCAGATAAATAAATTAGATTCTTTAGTGGCTAATTTAAATTCATGGCACGCACGCATACATATTTTTGCTAATATAAAAATAATATTTTCGTGAAAACAAATTCTGTGGTAGATCCAGCTTTTCCAAATGAAAATTCAGTATATTAACACAAGAGACGCTTTAATGAGTTTAAAGCTGCTACGAGTAGTTGGCAATTTAGTTCCTAAGCTCAAATTTCTCTTCTCGTCTAGAAATACTTATTATTACATACCTTGCTCCTAAAATGCATCTCTAAACTCTACATGCATAGATATTGCGTTAATGGTTGCCTAGGCTAAGAAAAAAGAACAAATAAATCTTGCCTGCTTAAGTTACAGAATGTGTTTTTTTATAGCCTACATGTCAGGTAATTTATCCCTGATCAGATATACCTCATTTACTCATCATAAGTCTAAATACAAAGCGAACAAAGTCACAGGCTGTTCGGCATCATAATTGTTCAGTTTACAAAATCACATGTTCCATCACATTTTTTACTATCAATTATGCAAACATAGGTTAGGCAAGTAGCTTCAACGGACAGGACGGGTGTCTAAATAAAGGCCCGAAACATTGTCAGGAAGGACCCTTTTTGTCTAAGAGGGGGAACTTAAATCGTTTTTTGTCGACGTACGTGACAAGGGACGCACCTTTTGTCGTAGGCAATTCCTCTATTGACATGTTCGGCGATGTATTAGAACATGGGCAATCTAATTCGGGAAACTCTTGTAACAGAAGATAGAGATGTTTTCTTAAAAAAGGTACATAAAAATCACTCACTTATATCCCTTACGGATTAAGGTTTTATCTTCTGCTGGCTTGGCATGCAATGCTTTGTCAGTGGCTGAATACTGGTCCTCACACATATAAACGTCTGAGTCGACTCGCAAAGAAGAAGAAGGTTTTATCTAAAACATTATATTCTTATCTAAAACATATTCTAAAGGAAAATTTTTATTTATTTTAGAGAGCCCGATGGTGTAGTGGATAAGGCTGCTGTTTCCTGTGCGGGATGTCACGTGGTTCGAATCCTACCACGTAGATTAGGTATCCAACTCCGTGAGATACGGGATAAGGCTAGGGAGATGATGTGATGACTTAAGATATTTTAGTTTAATGATTATACCCGCACTTACGACGTTTCCTACGCCGTAGCTGGTAGAGCTAAGATTGCTACGCTTCTTCTATGATTGTGGAGTCGACGAAATATCCCATTAAGTAGTGTATTGAAACCACCCAACTTAATAAATTTATTTAATAATTTGATTTATTAGGCATATTATATGAAACGGGGAAATTTTAAGCTTGAAAAGAAATACCCTGTCTCCATCCCAAAAAAACCTTTGGTTACACACAAAAATTCCTTGCCTATTTTTACAAATTCATTTTTTGTACGAACATAAAAATGCGGGAAGGCAGTCAATCTTCATAATTATTCAAAGCGTCAGTTTTGTCCCTCCACGGAGAATGGAGGTTGAAAGAGATCGCGCTCATCAATCTCAGGTGGGAGAGACAGCGAGTTTTATGCTTCATACAGCCTGATGAAATCAGAAATATTAAATACATAATATTCAGACGACTTTTCAGCAGCTAAGACTAGTTTTAAATTGAAAGTTATCGCAGCACTTAAACAGACTCGAACCAATGTCGGAGCGTCTGCTTTGTGGTCGGAGCATGAAAAAGAAAACTACTTTAACCAATCAACATGGATCCCAAAACTATTGAACATCCCTTTTGGAAACTCTGCGGATTACATACATACATACATATAATCACGCCTTTATCCCTAATGGGGTAGGCAGAGCGTAAACGTTCCGCCACGTCTGACAAGTTTTGAGGGTTATTCTAGATAGATCTGTATATTGCTATAGTGACAAGTTGTCAGCCTATCGCCTAAATTACAATACTGAAACCATCCAATCATTTAGCTGATTTTGACAGCATGCCCGAGAGGAGATGCAGTTGGCACATTCTATGTTCTTCTATCACTCCCAGTCCAGCATGGAAGTAGTAGTGAAAACTCTGCTGATATATTAAATAAAAGGTAACTATTTGACATGCGTCCCTTTTAGAAATTCATTGGTTATATTTTTCCAAAAGTCATTGGACCAAAGTTGCTCAGTATCATGATTTACTTCGAGAAACCACAAGAAGTAATTCCCTAGAGCTGTTCTACTTAATTTCAATTAGGTATTTAGTTAGTTATACTGATAGACCTTCATAATTGAATAATTTTCTCATTACTCTTTGTTGAATCTTAGGTCAATCTTAGCCACAAGGCAACAAGTTAATTAACCAAAGTGTATACCTAAATCAAACCAAACTGTCACAAGAAAAGCAACTCAGTTATATTTGGCATTTCATCCAATCTTAAGGGGCTTACTGAGTATTGTACCCTAAAATTAGTAGGTAATAATTAAGGCGGCACAGACTATTTATAAGTGCAGGTGGCGGCTTTATGTATTACAATACTTTTAAATGTTGCGTTTTTATTTTTAGACCATTAACTAAACCCTCAGATACCTGTCTAAGTAAGGTACAGCGGGGCAACTTACTGCACCTTACAAAATATTTAGATATTTTTGTTTAACCGTTTAAGAAAAGTAAGCCCTCAAAAACCCCATTGGCTGGTTATATTCCCCTTAATAATTTTACCAGAAAATTTGATTTGGATCCTGATTGAATCAGTAGACGAGATTGTGAGTTACGTTCAGAAACTCAGATAGATTTATCATACGCCTCCTACAAAAGGTACGAATTATGAGTCATTTTGTTGGGAAAAACTTTACGTGAACCCAAAAATGTTATTGGAATGGTATGACATGTTTTTTAACACGGTTTGCGATGAATACTAGCTTTTTACCCGACTGTCAAGGAAGGGTTATGTTTTTCGCGCGTATCTTGTATGTATGTAATTATGTTTGTACTGATATTTCTTTATTACCTCGTATCTCCGAAACGACTGGATGGAATTCAACAATGAGGGTATCGATTGATTGGTCTCAAGCACCCGAGTGTTCTTTGATAGGTGTTATTTTTCAAAATTCAAAATGGCGGATTTTAGGCGCAAAATTGTAAGACTTCAAATTTTTTTTTCGGCTGAACCTATTGAGTGGGGTATCAAAATAAAGGTAATAAAAAGGAGATTACAAAAATATATGTGATTCATATGTTAACGCTCAATTTTAGAAAAAAATAATGCATAAAACATTTTTTTTATAGGTACTATCGTCGGGTTGTTTGAATTTAAAAAAAAAATACTTATTTACGATCTTTTACTTCAAGCATACTTGAAACTTCACGTGACGTCTTGTTAGATGAAGATAATTTTGAATTAGTGACTGCCTTTAAGCAGTAAAATTTTACAACCAACAGCAGGAATCTTTATAACCTCATAAAATGACTAAGTAAGTACCTATATCTAATTCGCTGAATGTTGCAGACATAATTTATTTTCGGGATATTATCCGAATCTCTGCGGGGCATAATCGACGTTGACTTCAAATGAGGCAATATTCCGTCCACGATGACGTCATCGCTTAGTATGCAAATTGTTTACAACGGCTCCAATTATTGGGGATTAAAATTCAGACGCTGAGATTGGCGGTATTGTTGGCGAAGTCAAATTAGGATTGAAAATGCTCTGTGAATTCTTTTTTTTATCCATTATTTTTTCTTTCCTTTTTTCTAACAGATAGATAGATAGATAATAAATTTATTAACTAACAACTTGTATACGTGTACTGTACACCACCTACATAATAATAGTTGGTTTATAAATGTTGTTTTAGCATTTCGATTTTTTCTTTTCATGTAGTGGTAATAAAAAGGTACTTACAGTAAAAAATATATAAAAAATGCTTAAAAGAAATTCTAATGCTATATTCCATGGAATAAAATGGAAGCGTTTCATTCCACGTAATTACTTCTAACATGGTTATATTCTAAGTTTTCCAAATTTCTGCTTATCACGTTTCAAGTCTTGTTACCCAAGCATTAAAATCTGATATCGTTTTTAGGGGTCCGTATTCAAAGGGTATCAAACAGACTCTTTTAACTTCTACGTCGAAAACTTGTAGTAACTGAATTAAAAGTAAACAAATCAGATATCAAAGGCAGAGCATAATATTAATTTAAATTAAGGGTTATTCCTGCTTTATCTGAAAAACATACACCTTTATAAACATTCATTTATTTTCATCTTAACATCCCGATAAACCCTGGTGTCAGAGTTTACCGCGTACTGTATGGTAGGGTCTGTTATTTGTTACTATGATACATAACGATAAACATTATGTAAACGATACTTCGTATGAGCCGTATGAGCGACACCATACGTTATTAAAGCAAAATTAAGCAATCAACGAGTTAATTACTTGCACAAAACAGCGAGTTAATGGAAACTTACATTCACGTTATATTAACGGAAATGTACGCTCACATAATGTTTTGAAGATCGAATGATTATACATACCTAGGTACGTTTAACTTGTAGCACGTGTATGTGGGGTAGTTGAGAACACGTTTTCACGATTAAGGTATTTAAAACAAAAAATCTGATTTTAAAGATTGTCGTTGATATAGATAAACATAAGACATATTGACGTGGGCCAGGTAGTGACCACTCGACGGATCGACCAGGATCAATGGCTTAACGTCTCCAATCCTTCAATCTCAGAAATAATTTTATAAGCTGATTAAGCCTGATTCAATTTGCCCTCCAAAGAATGAAAATCAATCATTTCAATCTGGTGATTCAGCGCGCATATTGTTCTCACCAAACCGGGGACTCAAATCGCGCAAAGTGATAAAATTTGTATTTTTTTACCCTTCCTAGAATTTGCGGCAGAAGCAGTAACAGGCGTTACACCGTGTCTGTTTACGCCATAATATATTTTCAGGAAGCTCGCTCTAACACCCTGTATAACAAGATAAAGTCACAACGCAGGCCATTCATTCGACGAATCGTAAATCCACATAATTCGGAGAGAGATTCGAGTTGGTGAAATGTCGACTTAAATTAAGTATTCCTGCCGTGTTGTCTTTACATTACACCCAGAGAATACAAATTGTATTTCAGGATTTTTCAGAACGACACGTGCTCGTGAAAATCTTTATACTTGAAAGATTGATAGAAAGTAGGTATATGAATATGTATCTACTAGTACCGTACTCATTTAAACTGGATTTCAAGAATTTTTATTTCAATAATTAAAATTATAATATTCGAATTGATTTAACCTTTCAATTGACAAAAAAAAATAGCTGACCAAAGTTTAGAACGTGAACCAACCCCATGAAACTGAACAACTTTCCCCAAGGAGCATAGGTCAAAATATTAGAAAAAACTAATTTAACATCCCCATACAAAATTACTCAAGCCGCTGATACCAATTGTATAGGTTTTGTAAGTTTTTTTCATATTTTGTCCTATTTTCCTTGGGGAAAGTTTTTCAGTTTCATGAGTAGGTTCACACACACCCTAAAGTTAGGTCAGCTATTTTTTTACTCCCTGTATAAATAAATAAACATTAGTTTCATCTGCAACAATAAATAAAACAGCAATTTTCCACAACACTAACTCTACGTTTATTGGCCGTCGTACAAACTTTCTCTGGATAATTGAAATTTATCCCATTTTTTATTTTCACTGCACGTTACAAGTTCCCATTTGGCAAACATCAGTGTAGTCTGTGAGGCGCCGTTTTGTCCTTCAACTCGCAATTTTGGCTCCAACTCAAAGTTGCCTTTTACTAAAATGCGTCACGTTGTTATTTTTCTCGAAAGGGGCTTATACGTATGTAAAATGGATTTACTTCAATAACCTCTCACCAGCCAAATTTCAGCCTGATCGGAGCATTTTTTATTTCAGGCGCCATTTTGGATCCGCCATCTTGGATTTTCGTGATCACCAGAAGTTACCCACTATCATTCCCTATAACATTTATTCGAGCACTCTCTACCTATCTCTCACCGTTTAGGAGATATTCGACTTTTTATTTTGTATGGCGGCCATCTTGTTTTCCGCCATTTTGGATTTTTTTCACCACGATGTGAATTTGACCAGGGTGTTCTCCAAACTTTGTTCGAGCACCACTCCTATATCATTGAAATACTGTAATTGCTCCTTTAGTAACCTAACCGACCCTGCCTGCAGATCCATAGAGTGTACCCACCAGGGCAACATATCTCAAAAGTTACCTTAGGATGTGTACAACTAGTCTGAGACCAATTCAACCCATCACGCGAAAGTGCAAGCTTTGTCCTGATTTTGATCCTTAACCGCCGTACTAACAATATTTGTAGTGGGAATTTATTGGTCTACATTTATTTTTGTATAAACTTATATAAAATTATATTAGTGGTATCAATTGAACATATTTTGTTTGGGAAGATTATATTTAGGACAAAACACTTTATTTACCTACATCGTTTATGGATAGATACGTCAAACTATGTGCCACTGTTCATAACTGGGTTCAACTTAAAGTGGTTGATTCCCCCGAGTCTTGGCAAGATTCGATATGAGCATGACACAATCTTGAGTCAGGTCCCATAGCTCGGCACTCCATTGGAAAACTTCCTTTATTATGGACCATATAAGGGTGAAAGTTGAGTGCATTTATGCCTGTTTATGTGAAATGTTTGCAGACCTAGTGGCGTCGCGGCGCCGTCGCGGCGAGGAATGAAGTCATTCGAGTAACAAAGATCTTAAGCCCATGGATTGGTTTTCTGCAGAGCTGTCGATTAAATCTATTCTTGTTGCTTCTGAGATATCTCCGGTTCTGACGTCACATAGATTCTTTGAATAGTATATCTGTGACTGAATGATCAACTTTTACCCTCATTTTCAACTATGACAAAAGTTGCACGACCTCCACAAAAGTAATAAAAACAAAATTTATTTTAAAACAAAACAAAACAATAGTAGATTTAAGGGTAGTATTTATAATCAGCTCTCAAGAGTGACAGCGAGTTAGAGTTTGTATCAGAAATGTCATTTCAGTACAAAACGACCTGTCAAATCCAAACTTAATATTGCTCTCAATCTTGAGATCGCTTTATAAATACGAGCCTAAGAGATATAAAGTAAATGATTGCTCACTAATTATAGTTCAATCTTATTTTGTTTTCTCTATCTCGAGCATTGTAGATAAAAACGCTTTTTATACAGAAAAGCACTTTACAGACTGATCATTTGCTTTTTCCTGCTGAAGTATGGAAATGGAAGCTATCATTTCATATGTAACCAACTTGTCATACACGGCGTGCAATAGTTCACAGTAACAATGGAGCTCGAACAAACACGTGTGTGTTTTGCTTTGTAATCCATCCGCGCGCTTTGAAAGCTTCACAGGCGTTTCTGTATAAAAAGCGTTTTTATCTACAATGCTCGAGATAGAGAAAACAAAATAAGATTGAACTATAATTAGTGAGCAATCATTTGCTTTATATCTCTTAGGCTCGTATTTATAAAGCGATCTCAAGATTGAGAGCAATATTAAGTTTGGATTTGACAGGTCGTTTTGTACTGAAATGACATTTCTGATACAAACTCTAACTCGCTGTCACTCTTGAGAGCTGATTATAAATACTACCCTTAAATCTACTATTGTTTTGTTTTGTTTTAAAATAAATTTTGTTTTTATTACTTTTGTGGAGGTCGTGCAACTTTTGTCATAGTTGAAAATGAGGGTAAAAGTTGATCATTCAGTCACAGATATACTATTCAAAGAATCTATGTGACGTCAGAACCGGAGATATCTCAGAAGCAACAAGAATAGATTTAATCGACAGCTCTGCAGAAAACCAATCCATGGGCTTAAGATCTTTGTTACTCGAATGACTTCATTCCTCGCCGCGACGGCGCCGCGACGCCACTAGGTCTGCAAACATTTCACATAAACAGGCATAAATGCACTCAACTTTCACCCTTATATGGTCCATAATAAAGGAAGTTTTCCAATGGAGTGCCGAGCTATGGGACCTGACTCAAGATTGTGTCATGCTCATATCGAATCTTGCCAAGACTCGGGGGAATCAACCACTTTAAGTTGAACCCAGTTATGAACAGTGGCACATAGTTTGACGTATCTATCCATAAACGATGTAGGTAAATAAAGTGTTTTGTCCTAAATATAATCTTCCCAAACAAAATATGTTCAATTGATACCACTAATATAATTTTATATAAGTTTATACAAAAATAAATGTAGACCAATAAATTCCCACTACAAATATTGTTAGTACGGCGGTTAAGGATCAAAATCAGGACAAAGCTTGCACTTTCGCGTGATGGGTTGAATTGGTCTCAGACTAGTTGTACACATCCTAAGGTAACTTTTGAGATATGTTGCCCTGGTGGGTACACTCTATGGATCTGCAGGCAGGGTCGGTTAGGTTACTAAAGGAGCAATTACAGTATTTCAATGATATAGGAGTGGTGCTCGAACAAAGTTTGGAGAACACCCTGGTCAAATTCACATCGTGGTGAAAAAAATCCAAAATGGCGGAAAACAAGATGGCCGCCATACAAAATAAAAAGTCGAATATCTCCTAAACGGTGAGAGATAGGTAGAGAGTGCTCGAATAAATGTTATAGGGAATGATAGTGGGTAACTTCTGGTGATCACGAAAATCCAAGATGGCGGATCCAAAATGGCGCCTGAAATAAAAAATGCTCCGATCAGGCTGAAATTTGGCTGGTGAGAGGTTATTGAAGTAAATCCATTTTACATACGTATAAGCCCCTTTCGAGAAAAATAACAACGTGACGCATTTTAGTAAAAGGCAACTTTGAGTTGGAGCCAAAATTGCGAGTTGAAGGACAAAACGGCGCCTCACAGACTACACTGATGTTTGCCAAATGGGAACTTGTAACGTGCAGTGAAAATAAAAAATGGGATAAATTTCAATTATCCAGAGAAGTTTGTACGACGGCCAATAAACGTAGAGTTAGTGTTGTGGAAAATTGCTGTTTTATTTATTGTTGCAGATGAAACTAATGTTTATTTATTTATACAGGGAGTAAAAAAATAGCTGACCTAACTTTAGGGTGTGTGTGAACCTACTCATGAAACTGAAAAACTTTCCCCAAGGAAAATAGGACAAAATATGAAAAAAACTTACAAAACCTATACAATTGGTATCAGCGGCTTGAGTAATTTTGTATGGGGATGTTAAATTAGTTTTTTCTAATATTTTGACCTATGCTCCTTGGGGAAAGTTGTTCAGTTTCATGGGGTTGGTTCACGTTCTAAACTTTGGTCAGCTATTTTTTTTTGTCAATTGAAAGGTTAAATCAATTCGAATATTATAATTTTAATTATTGAAATAAAAATTCTTGAAATCCAGTTTAAATGAGTACGGTACTAGTAGATACATATTCATATACCTACTTTCTATCAATCTTTCAAGTATAAAGATTTTCACGAGCACGTGTCGTTCTGAAAAATCCTGAAATACAATTTGTATTCTCTGGGTGTAATGTAAAGACAACACGGCAGGAATACTTAATTTAAGTCGACATTTCACCAACTCGAATCTCTCTCCGAATTATGTGGATTTACGATTCGTCGAATGAATGGCCTGCGTTGTGACTTTATCTTGTTATACAGGGTGTTAGAGCGAGCTTCCTGAAAATATATATGGCGTAAACAGACACGGTGTAACGCCTGTTACTGCTTCTGCCGCAAATTCTAGGAAGGGTAAAAAAATACAAATTTATCACTTTGCGCGATTTGAGTCCCCGGTTTGGTGAGAACAATATGCGCGCTGAATCACCAGATTGAAATGATTGATTTTCATTCTTTGGAGGGCAAATTGAATCAGGCTTAATCAGCTTATAAAATTATTTCTGAGATTGAAGGATTGGAGACGTTAAGCCATTGATCCTGGTCGATCCGTCGAGTGGTCACTACCTGGCCCACGTCAATATGTCTTATGTTTATCTATATCAACGACAATCTTTAAAATCAGATTTTTTGTTTTAAATACCTTAATCGTGAAAACGTGTTCTCAACTACCCCACATACACGTGCTACAAGTTAAACGTACCTAGGTATGTATAATCATTCGATCTTCAAAACATTATGTGAGCGTACATTTCCGTTAATATAACGTGAATGTAAGTTTCCATTAACTCGCTGTTTTGTGCAAGTAATTAACTCGTTGATTGCTTAATTTTGCTTTAATAACGTATGGTGTCGCTCATACGGCTCATACGAAGTATCGTTTACATAATGTTTATCGTTATGTATCATAGTAACAAATAACAGACCCTACCATACAG
>JARACY010002888.1:0-38084 GCA_029255725.1 Scrobipalpa atriplicella
AAAGGGAGGCTGGTAAGTTTTTATTTATTTTCACTGTTAATTTTTTTTAAGGGGGGTAAATAAATACATTTTTTTAAAGACAATATTACTAATTTTAAAATACAAAAGAACAGATCTTCTTATTGAACTACTGCTGATCAAAGAAGCTCTGCTGTTTTGACTCTGTCTTTGTCACGCAATCATGATCCACGTTTTGTCTTTTGCAACACAGACGTTTTCAGCCGTCAAGAACCCGCGAAGCTTACAGTAAAAAATAGCAATTTTCTTCCAGAAAACGACGACCTCGTAGACGACCTGATAGAGAACTACGAAAGCGACGACGATGCGATATCCCTTGGAGAAGCTAAAGAACGAGACTCTAGGGCTCCACGGGGACTCCTCCCCCTCGCGCCCTGCCTCCCGCGCTACGCTGGTCCCCACCGCCCCGCCCCGCGCACCCCCGCAACCGCCCTTTCAACCTTCAGCCACTCCTGCGCATCTAGAACACAGGTACTAAACTAATACGAGTACTATACCGCACGACCAACCAATTAATCAATCAATAAACCAACCAATCAATCAACTAACCAACCAACCTATCAATCAATCAATAAACCAACAAATCAATCATCCAACCAACCAACCATTTAATCAATCAATAAACTAACCAACCAATCAATCAATGAACCAACTAACCAATCAACCAATCAATAAACTAACAAATTAATCAATAAACTAAACAATCAACAAATTAATCAATCAACTCACCACCCAACCAATAAATCAATAAATAAACCAAACAACTAACCCATCAATCAATCAATCAATAAACCAACGAATCAACCAAACAACCAATAAATCAACTTACCAACCATTCGATAAAATCGATCAAGATTTTGACGTCCATTTTCACATTTCTTCTGTATTTTACCCGCCATTTTCAGACATGGCGACTATAATTAACAGGTAACGCATAAAATCATAGATTATAATCGAAAACTGTAGATAATAAGTCTCCTGATAATAAGTCCACTCTTTTTTATTCTAAAATTGACAGGTAAACTGTTTAGGTGGCATATAGAATTGAGCCCACTGTATGTCTAACATATTTTCCTCTTACAGATACATGTGCTGGAACGAAGTAGGTATAGTCCGGTGCCACACTGTGGAGAATGGGGAGTCCACCATAGATGTGGAGTTCCACGACACCACCTTCCACCACGGGATACATCTGAACAACTACTTGAACCACACGATGGCCAGCTTGTCTTCTAGTGTGCTCGCTTTGGCTTGTGAGACTCCTAGGTAAGTTATTTTATTCTGTTTTTGTTTATTGTTTTAATTTTGTACTAAAGCAATAGCAATAGCATTCTTTGTAAACTGTTAAAGATGCGCAACTTCTGAGATATCTTCTGCCGAACATGATCTAACTAAAGTGGTCTTTGATACATAAACTCTGTAACACATATGTAATGTACTGTATCGGCCTTTTAAGGGGGAATTTGTTTTGTGATAAAATTGCATATTTTTGATCAAATCTTTATTATTTTCTCTCAGAAATTTCTATTATGTTTAACTAAAGCGAATGTCATTGGTCTTTGTCATGTCGCTAATGTTGACTTATTTACCGTTCAAATATGAGCAAACACCTGTCTATAAGATGACTTACTCTTCCAGTTTTTGTATTGTTGTCCGTACATTAACAGCAATCTTATTTCCTTCCGTAGTAAACTGGTGTGCATATCACTAGTAGGCAGCAGTAAGGAGTGGAGTGTATCGATGCCCGATACTGAGGAGATTATATGTGTGTCGGCGGGGAGTGGGGTCGTCGCGGTCGGTACCAACGCCAGGCTGCTGAGGCTGTTCACACCCATGGGCACACAGAGACAGGTATTCAATTCAATGCAATAACTATCTATAGTATACATATTTGGAAATTGACACTTACAGTGTTACACGTTTTCTGAGGTTTCCACAACTGTAACTCGTTTCAATAAAACAATTTTTACAGTTGTTTCTCCAGTGTTAATAAAGTTTTTAAAACTTGAAAATATAAAAGCCAAAAGTACCTACACTTGGGTGGGATTTAAACATTTTAATTAAACCCACTATCTTAGGCGAACCGTGCCTACGCTCTTACCGCGTCATCAAGTGAGTTAAATCACCCTGTGAAACATCCAGCTTCTTACAATATCAATTTGTGACGTTAGCGCCATCTTGAACGTCGGCACGATACGCCGAAGATCGTGGGTTCAAATCCCACTCAAGTGTAACTTTTAGCTTCTTTATTTATTTTCAATGCTATAACTAAATGACCAATGCAAGAACCAACTAACTGATTAATCAATCAATCAACCATCAATCCAATCAATCAAACAACTAACCGACTACCATTCAATCAAATAACATCCTAATTCCATCCATCTAATTCAACCTATCAACTATCAATCAATCAATCAGTTGATCACTTAATCAAATAAGCAACTAATTACCAATCAATTAACCAACCACCTAATCAAATCAATCAATTAACCAACCACCTAATCAAACAGTCAATCATCTAATAATAATTTATCTTTTGTCAGGTAATCTCGTTGGCCGGTCCGGTGGTAACTCTTGCTTGCTTCAACACTACAGTATTGGCTGTGTATCACGGCTCAGAACCGGGAGATAACGACCAACATCTCAACATGGACATCATTGCATTGAATGGTAAGTAAGAAATAGAATGCGGTTTACCAAATACATGTAATCCTATTTCTTCCCGAAGAAGGTGTTACATACAGGGTGTATTGTATGTAAGGGGTAAGGGAAAGCGTACCAGACACTAATAGGGATTGCTCAATAAATAAAACTAGTCAATTTTCACTAGGAAATTCTTTCAAGAAATGAAAAACAAAATGGTTTTCTATATTTTTGAAAACTTACAGTGTTAATACTCGTACTGTTTTCAAACATGAAATTATAGGACGGGGCACGGTACGCCGAAGATCTTAGGTTGAAATTCCGCCCAACTGTCACTTTTAGCTTCTATATTTTCATGTTCCTAAATCCATTATTTCCAGGTCGTCAAGTCCGCAGCAAGACGGTCCCCTGCCCCTCACCCCCGGCTCCAAGCTGACCTGGTTGGGAACCACTGACTGCGGCTCACCAACAGCTTACGATAACAGTGGGATATTGAGACTATATGATATTGCAAGTGGAGTGTGGATGCCACTTTGTGATACCAATAGTCACTCTAGAGGAGCCTCCGATGCTTGGTTTATTGTGTCCGTAAGTTAGCTCATTTATATGAACGTTTTAACGTGTCCTCAATATGAAAGGTATCATTCCTATGAAAAAGCGTTATTTTTCCATAGATCTTTCTACATAATAGTCTCCTTACCCTTACTTAATATAATAGTCCCCGGCTTCAAACTGACCTGCAATATTGCAAGTGGAGTGTGGATGCCACTTTGTGATACCAATACACACTTCGGAGGAGCGTCTGATGCGTGGTTTATTGTGTCTGTAAGTTGGCTAGACTTCTTTTTACAGTGATATAAAACTATAGCATTCACTTTGGAAATTTTTATTTTTCCGTAAGTGACTTATTTTTTTTTGTTCTAGGTGAGCGAGCCAGCCCAGAAGGTGCGCGCGATTCTCTGCAGGGGTACATCATTCCCTGTGACGGTGCCTAAACCAATCATATCAGAACTATCTATAGAGGTAAATTATTTTAATAAAAAAAAAAATGTTACGTAGAGGATTTCTAGTTTCATGATTTCCAGCTAAAAGTCATTCAATCTTGAATCAAGAAGTCATTAATTCATGATTCTTTGAGTCTTTCCTCGGTTTAATTATTTCGAAAATATATTCGCTAGTTGTTATCCTATTACTACAAACTTATTTTTTAGTAATTGAATGCCTAATTACTTAAAGGGCACTTGTCAGACATGAATTTCCAAATATGTATACTATAGATAGTTATTGCATTGAATTGAATACCTGTCTCTGTGTGCCCATGGGTGTGAACAGCCTCAGCAGCCTGGCGTTGGTACCGACCGCGACGACCCCACTCCCCGCCGACACACATATAATCTCCTCAGTATCGGGCATCGATACACTCCACTCCTTACTGCTGCCTACTAGTGATATGCACACCAGTTTACTACGGAAGGAAATAAGATTGCTGTTAATGTACGGACAACAATACAAAAACTGGAAGAGTAAGTCATCTTATAGACAGGTGTTTGCTCATATTTGAACGGTAAATAAGTCAACATTAGCGACATGACAAAGACCAATGACATTCGCTTTAGTTAAACATAATAGAAATTTCTGAGAGAAAATAATAAAGATTTGATCAAAAATATGCAATTTTATCACAAAACAAATTCCCCCTTAAAAGGCCGATACAGTACATTACATATGTGTTACAGAGTTTATGTATCAAAGACCACTTTAGTTAGATCATGTTCGGCAGAAGATATCTCAGAAGTTGCGCATCTTTAACAGTTTACAAAGAATGCTATTGCTATTGCTTTAGTACAAAATAAAACAATAAACAAAAACAGAATAAAATAACTTACCTAGGAGTCTCACAAGCCAAAGCGAGCACACTAGAAGACAAGCTGGCCATCGTGTGGTTCAAGTAGTTGTTCAGATGTATCCCGTGGTGGAAGGTGGTGTCGTGGAACTCCACATCTATGGTGGACTCCCCATTCTCCACAGTGTGGCACCGGACTATACCTACTTCGTTCCAGCACATGTATCTGTAAGAGGAAAATATGTTAGACATACAGTGGGCTCAATTCTATATGCCACCTAAACAGTTTACCTGTCAATTTTAGAATAAAAAAGAGTGGACTTATTATCAGGAGACTTATTATCTACAGTTTTCGATTATAATCTATGATTTTATGCGTTACCTGTTAATTATAGTCGCCATGTCTGAAAATGGCGGGTAAAATACAGAAGAAATGTGAAAATGGACGTCAAAATCTTGATCGATTTTATCGAATGGTTGGTAAGTTGATTTATTGGTTGTTTGGTTGATTCGTTGGTTTATTGATTGATTGATTGATGGGTTAGTTGTTTGGTTTATTTATTGATTTATTGGTTGGGTGGTGAGTTGATTGATTAATTTGTTGATTGTTTAGTTTATTGATTAATTTGTTAGTTTATTGATTGGTTGATTGGTTAGTTGGTTCATTGATTGATTGGTTGGTTAGTTTATTGATTGATTAAATGGTTGGTTGGTTGGATGATTGATTTGTTGGTTTATTGATTGATTGATAGGTTGGTTGGTTAGTTGATTGATTGGTTGGTTTATTGATTGATTAATTGGTTGGTCGTGCGGTATAGTACTCGTATTAGTTTAGTACCTGTGTTCTAGATGCGCAGGAGTGGCTGAAGGTTGAAAGGGCGGTTGCGGGGGTGCGCGGGGCGGGGCGGTGGGGACCAGCGTAGCGCGGGAGGCAGGGCGCGAGGGGGAGGAGTCCCCGTGGAGCCCTAGAGTCTCGTTCTTTAGCTTCTCCAAGGATATCGCATCGTCGTCGCTTTCGTAGTTCTCTATCAGGTCGTCTACGAGGTCGTCGTTTTCTGGAAGAAAATTGCTATTTTTTACTGTAAGCTTCGCGGGTTCTTGACGGCTGAAAACGTCTGTGTTGCAAAAGACAAAACGTGGATCATGATTGCGTGACAAAGACAGAGTCAAAACAGCAGAGCTTCTTTGATCAGCAGTAGTTCAATAAGAAGATCTGTTCTTTTGTATTTTAAAATTAGTAATATTGTCTTTAAAAAAATGTATTTATTTACCCCCCTTAAAAAAAATTAACAGTGAAAATAAATAAAAACTTACCAGCCTCCCTTTCCACCATCTCCACATCATCTTCAGCACCAACCTTGCTGCTGTCCTTGCCGTAACAGTTGACCAGGGATCCTAACTGACCCGCTACATCGCAATATGCCAGGACACCATTTCCTAAACATGAGACAAGACAGATATAAGCTGAATCTCCAATGGAGTAGGTAGGTATTCAATTTAAAAAATAACGAATAACTTGCTTATTTTGAGGGACAATATGGGATCTGTATTTATTTTATGCAATTTATTGTACACAATAAAAAACAAAGGACATATACATAGAAAGTGAAGACGAGAGAGAGCTTATTTCTAAAAAAGAAATCTCTTTCAGCTGACCTAGGCTACAGAAATAGCTTTCTGTCTTCTAGGAGCTCACCTCAGGCAATAGCATTGCAGGTTTTGTAGCTAAGTCTGATTCTGATTGATCTCAGCTCAGCAAGGGACCATCCGGCTTGTGACTACCATGCTACTGGCACCTTTATTTGTATTTCATTAGATTTTGGGTAAGCTTGCTCCATGGTCCAGTTTACCTCCAGGGATTGCTTGTTTTCATGAAAAAGCTGTAAATACCTTTAGGATTCCAAGCTAGTGCAGACACATTATGTGATGTAGGATGGTCGATGATGCCCATGCAGGTCCCTGTCTGCACCTCCCATACAGCAATCTGCCCGGCCACTGTGCTGCCTGCTAGGTATTGACCACAGGGAGAGAAGCGGGTTTGAGAGATGGCGCATTTTATCTGAAAACGCAATAATAGTTTGGAAAAAAACAAAAATTGGCTGAGATAAGCCAAGTAAAAAAAAAACTTTATTGATGAAAAAATAAGTTTTTTATTTGTATTCAGTAAACAAAAAAAAGCTTTAAACCAGATAAGCTCCTAAATTAATAACTTGTTCAAACTTTTTAGACATATTGGCAACATACAGACTTCTTTGATACTTCTAATATTATGCAGATAAACATAACACAACAAAGTAACATACAAAGTATTGATATAAAACTTTATATAACTTACTGAACTGTGTGTGAAAGTCATCCTCTGGCCCCAACTTTCAGAGTCTAACAGAATAATCTCCCTGTTGTTTGGATATGCTAGATATTTCCCGTCCTGAGGATCAAAGTCCATTCGGCCTGCAAAAGAAATAAAATCTAGTGTTACAATCAAATAAGTAAGATCATTGTAAGACCTCATAAAAAAGTGCAACTGTATTGAGTAGGCAGAAATATAAAATTTTCTTGTTATTACTTGGATGTTTGAGGGGGGTCTTTCAACCACCCAACATCAAAAAGCTTTTATTTGTTATTTTAAGACTTTTTAATTGAAATATTTCAATAACATAACATGTTCAACCACATCAGAAGAAATAGTATTTAGTATTTTTCGAATAAGCAAGTAACTTACACAAAACTTTAGCAGCATAGAAAGTGTTGATCTTGGGCACACAAGTGACTTCCTTTACCACTTTCTGTGTATCAATGTCCCATATCCTCAAAACCCCATCTCCACATGCCGTGGCTGCATACTTCATTCTAGGGCAGATGGCAATGCTCAAAACCGGCCCTTTGTGTTCCGACATGACAAATAGGGGAGCTCCACCTTCTAAACTACAGACCCTGGCTTCCATGTTCTCTGATGAGCAACCCAGTGCCTAAAAGGATATTGGAATTTAGTTACAACAATCTTGAGCATCACAGATTCTTGATTGTTTAATAATAAGGGTAATACACAGAAAATACTATAAGGTGCTATAAACAAACATGTACCTATTAACCCATAAAACAGTCAGAATTTTTTGTCATAAGATTCAGAATTACAAGAAACCTTAACTACATTAGACCTACCTCAATCTTCCCACCAGACATAATTTGAGTAACAGGTGCTGTAAACCTGGTGACAATCCCATCCTTGTCGAATGCTGGGAAGGTGTAAGCCTGTACCACATGATTATCAGTTGCCACATACAGCCTTTTATCCTTAAAACAGACTGCTAGGGCACTTTCACCCACACAATGGGAATTTGGGTCATCATCTTCGATATCCACCCATATTCTGACATCCCCATCGTGGCCACAAGTTATTATATGCCTGAAATTGTAAATTAGGAGTTCATAAAAATATAACCTCTTCTACTATATTTAAAAAATTATGACAGAAACAGGTAAAAGCACCAGAGAGGAGAATTTTAGAGAACACTCTGTAATTAATGACCTTAAATTATTATCTTTAAATAGTCCAATGTCAACAAAACAAAGTAAGTACGAGATATAAAGGATAACAAAACTTACTGCCCATCTTCCGTGTAACATACGTCTGTATGTCCTTCGGCGTGTGCATAACGGAGTGGCTTACTTTCAATTTTCATTGCAGACAAGACAATCTAATAAATATATAATATTTCGTTTAGTTAATTAATTTAATCAATGTTAAAATGCAAGAGACCGCTTTTGTTTTCATTATTCGTAGTATTTTGACATTTGGCGCACTTTGGCGGGAATATTTTTGTTTTCGAAAATTAATGAGGAGGCTAAAGTTCTAAGCCCATACAGCTTCGATTAATGTATTTGTTGTTTGTTTCGTTTGTTTCCATAACAATATTAGAATATGAGTATGGTTTTTATCACATTCAAGAGCTTTTTTAAGTGCAGGTATCACACCACACACAATGGAATCACATGGGAATCAGAAATAATAAATAACGTACCTATAATCCAGAAAAAAAATTTGTTTACCCGCGCAATCAGTACCCTCGGGGAACAACAATAGTTTGTTCGTTTCATCAAAAAAATATTTTTCTACTACAGGTTTCTATTTTATTTTGCGGAATACTATCAAAAAACACTGTTTTAAGATAGTATTTAAATTATTACTTCCATGGTTAATCCGAGTAGTGTTTATATGGTTTTTACCAATTCGATTTTCCAAGGTATATCCTGTGATTTGTGAAACGAATGGAATATTATTATTGTGACCTTTATTAGAGCTGCCCAAAAACCGGTTATTGAAAATCGGTAATATATATTGTTATTAGTGTTATATACATTTTTAAATATATTCCCTATATTCATGTAATTTTTGTCTGTTTCTCGGAGAAAAATATATTTTATACATAGCCATCAAATCAACTAAAATGAGGTCATGTTCATGTTGATGTGTTTTACATTTTTTTTCTTTCGCTGCCAAGCACATAGACCTAAAATATACATATTATAAATACCTATTTGACGTTTGCTGAGCAGTCCAGTACACGCCGCTCCTTCCCCCAGGCCGGCCGGTGATAAAATTGAACCGAGAGAGAGCTGTGCGAATTCGTACTAAATTACGACAATTATTTTGCAATTTTGAAATATATTTAATTGACAGTTGTGAGAGTGAATTAATAAGGTAAGAACTAATTTTATTAATTCTATTTAAATTGATTGTAACATGCGTAAAGCTGGATTTTCGGCACATAGTGATGTAATTTTTGCACGTTTTGCCATCACACCATAACCTTGAACTTAAATATTTTTAACTCCCTCATTTTATGCTGTTTCTTTTTCCGGGACTAGATGGCTGACGGATTTTTGAAACAAAAAGTTGGATTCGCTACGATTGCCATTCATGCTGGACAAGATCCGGAAAAATGGAATTCAGCTGCTGTTGTGCCACCCATTACTACTTCCACCACATTCAAGCAACCAGCACCGGCCGAGCATACGGTTAGAAATTTATTTCTTAGAATTTACCATTGAATTTCTTTTAATATTACAGAGATATCACAATGCTACTTTCTCGCAATATGTATCGATAGACATTATTAGAAAGTTAGGAACAGTTAGTAATTAATATTGCTTTAACGCTACTTTTAGGTAAGTAACTGATGTTTTTAGTATTAGAATTACTCTACTCATCTAGTTTTCCTCCTCGCGCACAGGGATATGAATACGGAAGATCGGGAAATCCTACAAGAAACACCTTAGAGGAATGCTTAGCAGCTCTGGACGGAGGCAAACATGCTCTAACATTTGCTTCTGGTTTAGGAGCAACTACTACTTTAGTATCACTGCTACGTAATGGAGACCATGTAATCTCGAGTGATGATGTGTACGGTGGAACGAACCGACTGCTGAGGTTGGTTTTGAGGAAATAATATTAATTACTCTCACTTTATTTAATCGGCCGTGTAGCATGTCTAATAAAAATATTCTTTTCAGAAATGTCTTCGATAAAATGGGCATCGATATTACGTTTACAGACTTTACAAAAATCGAAAACGTGGAAAAGGCCTTCAGAGACAACACGAAGGTCAGCATTTCTTATTTTTAAAACATTGCTCTGTCAAATTATTAATGCTTGTGCTAAGTAATACATGTCATTCATGCCCCTGTTATCATGCCCACTTACTTAATTTTTTCTCAGAATGAAATCTTTGAAAGGACAACAGCATCATTTGTTTAATATTTCAACCCATTTATCAGCATGGGTGTAATCCATTAACCATAACAAGCTTTATCAGACTGTTTAAGTTTTTTAAAATTTGTTTTATTGATAAGATCATTATAAAATTTGTGTACCTAGTCAAGTGCGTAAGCATGTAAATTTAACCTACTAATATGTATTAGGGCACTAACGGATAATTTTACACGTTACTGTGAAACAATCGCAAAATGCATGCTAAATGCTAATGTACCTAATACTATAGGAAAGGAATAAATAACCTTTATTCCTTATAAATCACAATCACGGTTATGGTGTTACAAAAACAGATACCATCCATAGAATAGGGTGTTGGGTTTTATGTGGTATTTGAATGGGATAACCGAGACCCAGCTATTTGTTTACTTTTTCTATATTTCAATCAGATTTTTTTTATCATAAAAATCTCAATCTTTATCGGAAAGTACAAACTACAATCTAATCGTTGCTTTGTAGATAAATACGGATGGTTTGAAAAGCCCGAAGGCCGTATCTTAGTTTGGACCGAAGGAAACACGACACCCATAAATCAATAAGGCATGCCATTTATGAATATTTTATTAGTTCCCATAACAGGTCCTGCCGAAAATTTGTGGAAATGTTTTTCAAGGTCGATAAATTTATTACAGATGATTTGGCTAGAATCTCCAACGAATCCTTGCCTGAAAGTGGTAGACATTGGAGCTATTACAAAGTTGGCTAAAAGCAAAGGGGACATCATCGTCGTTGTCGATAACACTTTCCTCACACCTTATCTGCAACGTCCACTAGAGTTTGGAGCCGATATCGTTATGTATTCGTTGACAAAGTACATGAATGGACATTCGGATGTCATTATGGGAGCGGCAGTTCTAAACGACGATGAATTGGAGAAGAAACTTCGCTTTTTGCAGAATGGTAAGATCAAAACAAACAAACAAAACAATGCTATTAGCTAAAAATTTCATTTGACATGATATATATGCTTTGTTGCAGCATTAGGTATTGTACCTTCACCGTTCGATTGCTACTTGGTCAATCGTAGTTTGAAAACTTTGGCGCTACGTATGGAACAACACAAGAAGTCGTCTCTAGTCATAGCGAAGTGGCTAGAAAATCATCCAAAAGTTACAGAAGTATTACACCCAGGTAAAATAAATATTGCATATAAATTCAACATTATCGTTTAGAGTGTCTTAATTGCAACAAAAATTTAAAATTTGCATTATTTTTAGGGATTCCGTCTCACCCACAGTACGAAATTGCCAAGAAACAAATGAGTGGCCACTCAGGGGTATTTAGCTTCAAGCATTCCGGCGGTTTGAAAGAATCTCGTAAATTTTTAAGTTCATTGAAAATTTTCACTTTGGCTGAGAGTTTAGGAGGATACGAAAGTTTAGCAGAATTACCGTGAGTATTATTTTTTATCATCATCATCATCATCAGCCTGTATCAGTCCACTACTGGACATAGGCCTCTACCAATGTGCATTGATCACGAAGTCTTTTTCCTAAATGTTGAGCATTATTTTTAAAGCTTCCATTTTAAAGCTTACGAATTTACTTCCAGATCTATTATGACACACGCATCAGTACCTGAAGAGCAACGAGCTGAACTCGGGATTACCGATTCGCTTATCAGACTTTCAGTTGGACTGGAAGATACAGACGATCTGGTTGCTGACTTAGATCAAGCTATTAAAGCTGCTTTTTAAGTGAAATGGTGTGATATTAATTTTAAGTTTAATTCCAATTTCCATCACAATTTTATTTATGACAATTAATTTATTGTATCTATCTTGCAATTAAGCACTCTTTTAACATTGTTATTGTAAAGTCATATTTCTTAGTTATTTACGTATCAATGTTCTATTTAAATGTGTATTATGAATGTGATTGGCTTCGAACAAAAAATATTCAGACCCATTTGATATTCCAACAAGCGCAGCATTCAATGAGAAATTAACATAGATCAAGTGAGGTTCAAAATTCAGTACAAAACGATAGTTTGCATCGAGTATTCATCGAGGTTTGAGGCCCTTGTTACTTTTTATTGTATTTTCTTGAAAGCTAAATGATCTATTGTTAGCTACCTCATGTTTATGAAAGCTGTTGTATATTGACAACTTATTTCATGCAGTTAACAGAAAATATTTCTGGCTAATTATACTTATAGTTCCTAATATTACTACAATAATTTGATACGTGTTTGATACAGGTATAAAGTTATAAACAGTTATTTTATTTGAAAATTAAAATTTTATTCTTATGCAAAATATATATTTTATCTATTCCTACACTAATGAGTGTTTTATTTTGCTACCGTTTGTAAGTAAAAACAAACTGAACACTTTAAATAACCTAGCAACTTAAAGTTTAATATTACTACTCGTTTCATTACACTACGAAAGACTTAAACCTATCCTATATTTTAATATCCATAGTATAAAATAATACAAGTCATAGTACAAAAAAACAAGTCTAATTTCTCGCGTATGAGTCATTCAGTGAAGATATTAAATGTTGAGCTTTAATTATTGCTTTTATGTAGAGTCGTGAAAAAACTTTCGCATAAAAAAAAAGAAAAAAATATATCCATCCAATGGTCCGTAAACTGAACACTGTAAAGAAACTGTCAAAAATCGCAACCGGTAAATTACGGTTATTAAATTATTAACGAAACTCTAGTTGCAGGATTTCAAAAAAGACCGTTATTTTCAAAATGCGGACCGCCTGCATTGAATTGAAACTTCTAAATATTCAAATAAAATAATTTAGGTAATTTATGTCTTTATGTTATCTCCCGATCTCCGATTTGGTAGCTATTCAAATATTATTTTATGGGTTTAGTAGGTACTTACAAGCAAAAACAAATCTTTCCTCTTAAAATATTTTGTAAGGACCTAATTTTGAACTTACAGAACAGAACAGCGTAACCAACCACGTAACTAGATAACAAATAACTTATCTTATCTATAATAATAATAAATAGCTACTGATAGATATATGATAGGTATCAAAGAGTTTAATGACCATCCGCAGCATGAGCTTGCAACAATGAATGCTTGCAAATAATTTGCCGTGAGTCAGAGATAGCAGGTTCATAGTCATTGATGGAAATTGAAAAGCCGACTATTTATTTATTTCATAACATGACGAAAGAAGGAAACACGCGTCGTCGTCATCTCGAAATGACAAGGCACATTTTCCTCGACTAAAATGATTTGTCCTCGTCCTTATCAGCTTAGATGATTCAATGATTTGCAGATTTATGAAGCAATTTATATCAATATAATTTAAAGACAATGAATTGACAGACCCAGCGGGTTGATAGCCGCTAAAGTAGCTATATTTGAACAAAGAGAGGACTTTATGAATACGACATGCACCTACTTTATTAACTTACCTACCTATTCGTTTCGTACGTATTCATTCAAACAAATACCGGGTGTAGAGAAAACTTTGTATAGTTAGTTTGTTTTGTTACCACTCGAAAACTACTGGACCGATTTTGTCTCACTGGACATGCACTGGACTGGACCAATGATCAATCACTTACCTACCTCTACTATTATGAGATACCTATATAGGTAATTTTAGTCGTGACATAAAAAAAAACTATAACTATGTAATCTCTCAGCTTGCTTACATTATTTTTATTAAATAAATTCTTACATCATTATTTTTTGCAATATTTGATAGCAAATATTTATGTTTTGATATAGTTTATAAATAGTTAAAGCATGTTAATGATAACTTTCACGACCCTTGCCGATTTATAAATATTTTGAAATGTTGTCCAATGAAATAAATATATTGTGATGTTGCGAGGCTATTTAATCTATAACATCGTATCTCTCTCTATCTATACTATACATAATATACTAGTATCGTTTTACAGAGTACTTACTTACTTTTTGTTTCTATAGGGTGGAGTGTGCCAGGCCTATAATTCTATCTCCTACAGAAAAATGCCGTCGAAGAAATTAAAATACTCCGACATTCTCTATTAACTTGGCACCAATAGTTACCCTTGGATAGGCCCATACAGATAAGACAAATGAAACTGCTAATTTTGAAAAAGTTATGTTATAATTATAAATCTATAATTTATGATCATGTCTGAATAAGCAATTAAAAAATATTTCTCTACTAAAATGTAAGCTCTACATGTTTTTTCAGGTCACTTGCCTTTACCCTACATTTTAATAATACCCGCATAGTTGCGGTTTTACAGTACCTATATTTGAACAAGATATACATACATATTTGATAGCTATAGAAAGAGGTTGCCTAACTCTTTATCACAGGCGCGCGAAAACGATATAAAATGAAAATGAGCTAAGTTACTTTATGATTATGTTTAAGAATCTATCTAACTGCTAACTAAAGCAAATAATACAACTACTTTATTTGTAGAAATAATTACTTCTATATTATTATAACTTCATAGTTCGAACATAACTTCATTTCTTAAAAAGGTATCAAAATGTTAATAAAAACACAGCTTAAAAATTAAGGGAGGGAGCAACCTTCTCGAAGACAATGTTGTCAATCTAAAATGCACACTTAATAGTTTGAATTAAGTTCTAATTTTCAATATGTGGACTGTGTCATGACTACAGCACAGAAATATATTTTAGGAATGATTCCAGTCATGTTTTTTTTTATGTGGGGTTACCCCATGAGGTATTTGTCAATAAGATTTTACGCACCCTCAAACAAAGTCTACCAGCACCCATTCAAACTATTAACGGTCAGCCAAATCTTCATTTTCAAAATATCTTGAGAGTAAACAAATAAATATATTCAATGGTGCTACCAACTCAACTGCATTTTCAGTGTCAGGATCTATATGGGATCTGTAACAATAGGAGACATTTTTTAAGATACAAGTGTTTAGTTTTTATCTACTACTAACATTTCTCTTTTTTTTTCATCATTATTAGCTCATATACATACATACATCCCCATTAAGGGGCATGAGCCTATTGTGAATTAGCGCAATCGGGTTGAATAAGAATTCAAAGGTTGAATGAGAATTCAACCATGTGGGTCCAGTACAGATTGGTTGACTTTACATCACACATCACACACACACACACATTGAATTTCTTTGTAGGTGAGCAAGTTTCCTCACAATGTTTTCCTTCATCATAATATATCTCTCTATTCCTACAAATATCTTTATATAAAACTTACCTAACTTCTCTGAATTTCTTAGCTAATGCTCTTAGAATAACCCTTGTTTCGGTAAGGAGAGGGTGTGTCACAAATATTAATAGCGAATATGTCCATTGACCTGCAACAAGACAATGTATATTGCATTTTAGGCGGAGTAAAAATATAATTTCATGGTCTGCAAGTGTTTGCATCCTTCTAATTGTTTAATTTCAAGGATGTGACCAAGCCGGGGCCAACTCATTAATAGGAAAGGGAGAAGGGAGTCCAGAGCTTCTTTCCTATTGGTCAGTTATCCCGGCCACAACACGTCCAGACATGTGTGGTTCCAGCTTTAGTTCTGTTGCCCTGCTGTGCTGCCTTTCTCTGCAATATCTTCCATGCTGGACTGGGAGTGAGACTTCCATGCTGGACTGGGAGTGATAGAAAAACATAGAATGTGGCAGCTACATCTCCTCCCGGGCATGCTGTAAAAACCAGCTAAGGGATTCGAGGGATTTAATGTATTGCAATTTAGGCGATGGGCTGACAACCTGTCACTATAGCAATATCCATCTGAAATAACCCTCAAAACTTGTCAGACGTGGCGGAAGGACCTTTCGGTCGTTTTCGCTCTGCCTACCCTATTAGGGATAAATGCGTGATTTATGTATGTATGTATCTGAATCAAACTTTACCTGTTCTGTGGTCTATTGATTCTCCAGGAGGCACCTTTTGCAGTACTTGCGTTATACTCTCAAGGCCTTCATCCACTGCAGCACTTTTAAGAGTTAGTAATATAGTCAATTTAGGTGCAGTACTTTTAAAAAACAATTTCCATTCTCTTGGACAGTGTGGTTCATTTGCCAAAGGTTTTAGTTTCCCACACTTTTGTTTTAGCTGCGACACACCCATTCGCGTTTCTGAGAAGTCAGCTATTTGCATGTTCTGCCATTCTATAGTCGGTTTCAACTTTTCCGCTACTGGTATCACTGGATCCTGAGGGAAAAATTGGAAGCTTACCAATTAAATTTAAATAGGCAAGTGATTTATTAAGCTTAAGTAACACTTTATTGCAAACAAAAACATACTTGTAACAATAATGTGTGCAAAGGTGCTCTTATCACTTTAAGTGATCTCTTCCAGCCAACTTAGGGTAGAGGATTAAGAGGATTTATTGCAGATCAAAGAAGTATTCAGTGTGAGAGAGGCTATAACACCAAAAAATAACAAAGAACTTACATCTTCAACAAAACAGTTCTGATATTTTGCGAACTTAGAAATGTCCAAATTGCATTCCGTGATTTCTTGACATGTCTGCCGTTCCTTGATCACCTTGAGTAAGTACTCCTCTCCAGTTTCGGGGACCTCTTTGAGCTCCACTGAAGGGTCAATTTGGAAGCAAGGCTTGAGTAAGTCGTCGTAGCTGCTATTTAGATCGTTAACCTTGCGGAATGCCATTTTTCTTCATTTAGCAACTGTTTTGGGTTCTAGTTGATTGATACTTAATATTAATTTTTCCATAAAACATTTTTTTTTATTTTTTTTATTTTGACATTACCAGCAACCAACAGCTGCTTTCAGTGTTGTCTTTTGAAAAAAAGGGTAACTAACGCCATCTATATTTATACGAAAACATCAAACATGATGCTGCTTAACAATAGATGACGGTGTAAATCCTAAAAGATACCGCTTCTCGATAACAGATGTCACTAAAATTATAAAGCTGCTGTACATGTACTTCAGGGGTACGTTCACGGGCGCACGGTTAGCGCAAGGTTAGGGGAACTTTTCACTTTGACAGTTGATAAAGCCCCGTTTTGAAGCGCCTGTCAGGGGAAATTTCATCCTGACAGGTGCAAGTGCGTGCATGAACGGGGGTTTACGCGAGCTGTCAGATTAAAAGTCGCTCTAACGGTTTCCCCTAGGTGCATGCGTGAACGCACTATAGGCTATTTACCTTTACCTTTTGCCTTTTTTAGTATCCATTCTCCATGAATGAACAATATAAAAAAAATACTGTCATTGAATTTTGTGGAAAGCGACGAATTTTTGCTGAAATTACATTTCATTTCATTGCACGAATGTTTGATCTTTGGGTTCTATCTGGATGTTAAGACGTGATGTCTACTTCAAGCAACATATCGCAAACAGTATACTCACCCTCTGAACCGGAAACCCCCCAGGTAGGTATACAATTTTAAAGCACCTTGTTTGTTTCTTATTATTAACCAGGCGTTTTGTATGTTTACCGGCCTTTATCTTTTCAGGGTACTTCTCAAATTAAAATCCCAAACTTTGATCAGTCCGTGAGCCATGTGGATCTTGGTCACAGCATAGAACAGTCAGTTAAAAGCGCTCAAAAAGAACAGCACCAGAAACGTATACAGGCTCTTCGTAAAGAACTTGACTACTTGAAGTCTACTGAATGGGAGTTTGAAAGCGAAAAAGGCAGTGTATAAAAGCCCTAAACTTGAGAAACAATAGCAGTACAATATGTTGTCATATGTGTTTTCGTTTTTTAATTATTTCACTTCAAAGCCTGAGGATGATGATGATGACGATAAAGAGGAATTTTTAGCTGAACAGCTCATAGAATTGGAAGCCACAGCGGGGGCTGTTGAGGAAAATGGGGCTGACGAGGATTCTGCTCCCGTGATACCAAGAAGTGCTGAATGCTTTCAGAAAACAGGTAGATAACAGATCTACACAAATACAAAGATAATTTTGTATCACACTATTATTATTTATAACTAACTATGACTGCGCTACTTTTTATAATAAGAAAGTAATTTCCATAGGAAAACTTAATAGCATTCAAAAGTAAAAGTATTTCCTATTTCACTATCTTACCAATTGAAAAAAACACTAAAATGGGCATGCTGCTGTAAAAACCAGCTAAGGGATTTGAGGGTTTCAGTGTATTGCAATTGAGGCGATGGGCAGACAACCCATCACTATAGCAATATACATAATCATCTGTAAAAACCCTCAAAACTTGGCAGGCATGGCAGAACAACCTTTGTTTAGGTTGTTTTTGCTCTGCCTACCCATTAGGGATAAAGGCGTGATTTTATGTTATGTAAATGTATTCTCATAATTTGCTATGCTTCTTTGTTTTAGGAGTGATAACATATTTAGAAGAAAACTATATCCTCATTGATGGAATGCTATATTTTGATCTAGCCTCATGCTCATTAAAACTGAATCTCAATGATAAAGTCGTATACTTAGGCTATAAGGACAGTAATGATTCTGTTGTTGTTGTAAGATTGTTAGAAAACCAAGGACCATCGTGGGGGGAAGAGGAAGAGCATGAGGAGAGCAGTTTCAAGGTCATAAAACATGTAATTATAGGTATGTTTTTTAAACTCATGATAATAGCAGCCATTCATTAATTTTGCCGCTACAAAGATGCAGGTGCCAAACCTGTCTGTTGTTGCTCATGTTTTAGAAATATGTAAAATATGTTTTTGAAAATAAATATACAGACTTTTTAAAAAAAAGTACTGTGGTCCTTTTGACCACATGTTCTAATAATTATACCCAACAACTTTACCAAAGCACAAACATTTTTACTTGAAAGAAAATTTTGCTTTCTCCATACAAAAATGCTCACCTCATCTCATCTACAATTAGTTATGAAGAAGATTGTGCTTTGGGAATGTTGTTTGTTATCATAAGTGGAACATATGATTTAAAGATTATAAAGCCTGTCGCACACTGCCGCGGCCTGCGGTGGCGGTGGCGCACGGCGGTGCCGGACAGTTGTCTTCCTTGAAATTGTATTAAAGACCGCACACTGGCGCGGCCAAAAGCGCGGAAACTCACAAATCTGGCGCGCTACGTAGTCAATGCTGCTATCCGCCTCCACCGCGGCCGCGGCAGTGTGCTCTAGGGCGCGGTCAGGTACGCGGCCAGCGGTAGGCCGCGCCAGTGTGCGACAGGCTTAAAGGAATGCAATACATTTTTACACCCTATATAGTAAATGTTTATATTTATTATAGGTGAAGTAGATTGCAGGCAAGAGCGCTATGTGATTATAAAGGACAGTGATTTGAAGTTCTCACTTGATAATGTGGAAGGGACCTTCGTGCCTATGAAAGGAGATTGGCTGGAAATGATATGCACCGTGCAGTTTGATGAGAATAAACCTTCAGATATTTCAGCAGCACAGGTGAGGTTTAATTTATTTCCTGTACTTATTAGTAGATGTAAAAAGAAATTGCTGATTGGACCTACCCATGAAACTGAACAACTTTAATTAAAAAAAATAAGTCCCAAAAAAGGAAAATTGCCCTCAAATACAAATGGTCTCGTCCTTTTTTAAGGCTTTATTTATTTTATACCCAAAAGGCCATTTCATTGAAAAATTAAGCAGTTTTTTTTATGTCAACTATTTGTTTCATGTGAATAGTAAACTTTTGATAAATAAAATAAATAAACAAATAATTTTATTATTTAAGGTGCTGGAAGTGGCATCATTCAAAGCTTTGAGGAGCAAGATCAGGAGTGCAGTCATATCTCAATGGACAGGAGAAGAAGGCATATGTGACAGACAGATTTACTTCAACAAGCAGTGCCTTCAGAATGGGGTTGAACCAAGAGTTGGCTCCAAGGTAAATTTTTATGTTTCTCTGCAACATTCTGTACTAAGTTGTAGACTATTTCATGTTCTGGTATAGATTGTGGGTGGTGATTGTTTAACATTGTTGCCGATTTGGTTGTGAATACAACTTAACTTATTTCAGTTTAGTCCTGTCTCTTTCTAAAGTTTGAGTAGGTAAAAAAGAAACAGAAATAAAATTGATTTCAGTCCTGTCGAAATACTTAAAATTAGACGATACCATCTATTTATTTTCTGTTTCATTAAAATTTTAGAAAGCGACAGGATTAAATCGGCACCATTGCATGGCAATGAAGTTCATTCAGGTGAAAAACATAAATAATTTTCTAATGGTAACATCTCTTTTTAGGTCATGGTAGAAGCTATAGAGAGTACCCAGGGAGTTTGTACATGGAGAGTTATCAAATTGATCTCCTTGGATAACAATAATGTAGAACCGAACATTCCAGAACCTCTTGAAGATGAGGTAACACTCCAGTTAGAGAAACAAAAGAACATAGATTTCACTTATCCTCTACAATTTAAAAATGTAGACTTTCATAATACTGAAAGAATTACTGCTACTCTCACTAATAACAGTGACCAAGTTTATTTGATCAATAAATGGATGATATTAAGCAAAAAAAGAGACTCCCAGATAATCATTCAACCATTCATATCAAGACCCATGAAGTTGTATCCTAAGCAGTCTTTCAACTTCACAATCACATGCGAACCAAAATTTCTGGGCATCGCCAGAGAATGTTTCATTATACTGTTCAGGGGGTTTCAACTGAAAAGGTTTATTGAAGTCAATATAGTAGACAACGACTTATTTGCTAAAGGAGATAACGCCATTAAAACACAGAGCGAGAAGTTAGATAATATGAAAAAGATCAGAAAGAATAATAATCAAATTGTACCAGGCGTGAAGCCTGTGAGACCGCCAAATTTTATACCCGTGAGACTTGGAGGTTTCCCGATACCAGATAGAATTTGGTCTACAGTTCTGGGAGATTCGGAACAAACAATATACAGCTCTGAATATGACAAAATTTTGGAAAGGATTGAAACAAATCTACCATGTTTGACACAAGACTTGAATATTACCAATTATATTGATAAATGGCACACATTACTTTACATGGAAGAAATACAAGCTAATATATCTATGAGAGCACATGACACTCCAAAAACGTTTTTGATACGATGTCAAGAGTATCTTGCTATTGAAATAAAAGGTTTGTCAGAGAAACGGCCCTCTCTTATCAAAGGAGACAGAGCTATAGTTCAAGACATCTGGGACACGAATGCCACGAAGTACGAAGGCTACATTCACGCAATAAGAGGTGATCTCGTGCTCATGAAGTTCAATCCACACTTCCACGAAATATATAGCGGGAGTGACGTGTCTTTAGAGTTCCACTTCAACAGATCCATTTATAGAAGGGCACACCAAGCTATAAATTTGGCAATTTCGAATCTGGGAACAGACATTCTTTTCCCCACCAAAGTTTTAACACGCCCCTCTCAAGTCACGCCAGAAGCGTTGAACAATATCCAATGGTTTAATACGAACCTGAATGATGGTCAAAAAGCTGCTATTACCAACATATTGAAGGGTGAAAGTCGTCCTCTCCCCTATTGCATTTTCGGTCCTCCTGGTACCGGTAAAACCGTCACAGTGATTGAGACTATAATCCAAATATTGACTCTGCTCCCTGACAGCAGAATCCTGGTTGCTACTCCCTCAAACAGCGCTGCCAATTTGATAACAGAAAGACTGATACAATACCGCAAAGCGTTTTCGGATTCAATGATTCGACTTATTGCCAATTATTTGTTGGATTCAGATAATATTCCAGAAGAAATCAAACCGTTCTGTGCCACTCTTGATATAGCCAGAGAAGACACTTCGAAACCAAGATATATGGTCAAAGATGGCATAAATTTGAACTGCCAAACATCTTTTATCGGTCGGCACAGAGTTACAATCGGCACTTGCTATTGCATCGGAACTTTGGCACAGATGGGACTACCAAAAGGACATTTTACTCATATAATAGTGGACGAAGCGGGCCAAGCTACCGAACCTGAGATCATGATACCACTAACATTTACTGACAAAGAAAATGGACAAATTATCCTTGCTGGTGATCCTATGCAATTGGGCCCAGTGATAATGTCCAAATATTGCAAAGAATTTGGAATGGATGATTCATATTTGTCCAGGCTTTTAGAAACATTCCCGTATCACAGAGATTACGATGCATTCCAAGATGGTTACAATAAAAAACTGGTCACAAAATTGAATGACAATTACCGATCTTTGGACGAAGTCTTGAAGCTGCCGAGTGAAATGTTCTATGACGCGTCTTTGTTAGCGAAATTAGATAGACGCGAAGAATGGATACAGAAAACACTGAAAGTTATTTCTGAGGTGTTCGAGACAGACCCTGAAAGTGGTGGTGTTGTGGTTTATGGAATTCGTGGTTGCAACGCAAGAGCTGAAGACAGCCCTTCTTGGTATAATCCTCAAGAGGCTTCGATGGTCGCCTTAACAACCTGCAAGCTATACAAAAAGGATGTATCAGCTGACGATATTGGTATAATAACGCCATACATAGCTCAGGTATGTAGCCAAGATTTATTACAGACTAGCTTTCCGCCCCGCGGTTTCACCCGCAGCTAAGAGTTTTCCCGTGGGATTGAGTTCCCGCGCTGTTCCTATCTTTAAAATTGGCGGAATTTCAATACAAACTTCCATCCCCTATTTAACCCACTTAGGGGTGGATAATACAAAAACGCTGAAACACGTGTTCATTATTTTTTAATTTTTAGCCCAAAAACAAAATTGGAAGATCCTGCCATCAAAATTGACGGAATTTCCATACAAACTTCCATCCCCTATTTAACCCTCTTAGGGGTGAAAAATACAAAAATGCTGAAACACGTATTAATTATTTTTTAATTCTTAGCCTAAATACAAAATTTGAAGATCCTACCTTCAAAATTGACGGACTTTCATACAAACTTTAACCCCCCTTTTTACCCGTTTAGGGGGGGAAAATCCGAAAATCCTTTCTTAGTGGGAGGTTACGTTATAAGAGGAACTTGCTCTCTAAGTTTAACGATTCTAGCTTTAGTAGTTTAGGCTCTGCGTTGATGAATCAGTCAGTCAGTCAGTAAGGACAAACGATTTTATAAGTATAGATAAAAAATTAGATCTTCTGCTTGATTCGAAGTTCCTATAAATCCTAGTTTCAGTTTTTAAATCTAGTTCTGTTAGTAAGAGGTAATAAATAGGCCACTGACATGATTTAGTAACAGCTAAAAGGCCTCTGACATGGTTTAGTAACAGCTAATAGGCCTCCGATATGGTTTAAAATTTAGATAAGTCCAGTACTTACTCTACATTCCAAATTCAAATGTTGTTGCAGATTAAATACTTACGCGTCCTCTTTGACGCAATGGGCTTACCTCTGCCTAAAATTGGTACCGTTGAGGAGTTTCAAGGACAAGAAAGGCCAATCATACTAATATCAACTGTGAGATCGACGGAATCATTGGTACCAGAAGACGTCAAGCATGCCTTAGGCTTCGTAAAGAATCCGAAACGACTCAATGTCGCACTCACTAGAGCTCAAATTGCAGTGATCCTATTTTGTAATCCTCATCTTCTAAGCACAGACTCTTTATGGAGCAAAGTAATAGAACAAGCCGTGAAAGAAGATAAGTATATGGGATGTGACTTACCAAATGTTTATAATGATTTAAGTAACAAAAATACATTAACAATATAATTTTTTAAGCACTTGCGATTATTTTCACTCATTTTACTTGTTATCCGGGTCACTCGCGGTAAAGGATGATGGGCGTATTGCACCCAGCTCCAATTGTCATTTCACTAGCTGGTCCTAAAACACATGATTAAAATGAGCATTTTTTATTATGACGGTAAAAAAAAATCTCCGATGGATCCTGAGATATTGAGAGAACTCTCATTTCATACAAATTGCTAGCAACGGAAGGTCAAGTTAGAGTGGTTTTTGACCTCCACTAATGAAACTGGTGTGGGTCGAAAGAACTGACAAAACTGAGTATATTTAGTTAAAACACAGAAAAATTCGTCCCGGTGGTCATCAGAAAAAAAAATATTTTTGGGTGATTTTTTTCCTCCACTAATGAAACTGGTGTAGGTCGAAAGTACCGACAAAACTGAGTATATTTTGTTAAGGCACTAAAAAAATTCGTCCCGGGGGTTTCAAAATATTTTAAAGTGGAATTCAAAAATGTATGGGTGGTGTACCTAATATAAGACCTCCAGCACTGAGACTACTATTGTTTTGATGCTAACCCAATAGGATAACTCTGTACCAAAGCTCATCAAAATCTGACCCGGGAGTTTCAAAATATTTTAATGTGAAATTCAAAAATGTATGGGCGACGTAACTAATATACGACCTCCATCACTGAGACTACTATTGTTTGATGCTTACCCAATAGGATAGCTCTGTACCAAAGCTCATCAAAATCTGACCCGGGAGTTTCAAAATATTTTGAAGAGAAATTCAAAAATGTATGGGCGGTGTTCTTAATAAATAAAACCTCCAGCACTGAGACTACTATTGTTTTGATGCTAACCCAATAGGATAACTCTGTACCAAAGCTCATCAAAATCTGACCCGGGAGTTTCAAAATATTTTAATGTAAAAATAATAATGAAATAAATTGTCAGCGCATCATGAGTTGTCAGTGGGGAATGAGTTGTCAGTGTGGGATGAGTTTTCAGTGTGGGAATGAGTTGTCAGTACGGGGATGGGTTGTCAGTGCGGGGATGAGTTGTCAGTGCGGGGATGAGTTGTCATTGCGGGGATGAGTTGTCCTCTCAGCCCGCACTGACAACTTATCCCCGCACTAACAACTCATCCCTGCACTGACAACTCGTCCCCCACTGACAACTCATGATGCGCTGACAATTTATTTCATTATTATTTTTACATTAAAATATTTTGAAACTCCCGGGTCAGATTTTGATGAGCTTTGGTACAGAGTTATCCTATTGGGTTAGCATCAAAACAATAGTAGTCTCAGTGCTGGAGGTTTTATATTAAGAACACCGCCCATACATTTTTGAATTTCTCTACAAAATATTTTGAAACTCCCGGGTCAGATTTTGATGAGCTTTGGTACAGAGTTATCCTATTGGGTTAGCATCAAAACAATAGTAGTCTCAGTGCTGGAGGTTTTATTTATTAAGAACACCGCCCATACATTTTTGAATTTCTCTTCAAAATATTTTGAAACTCCCGGGTCAGATTTTGATGAGCTTTGGTACAGAGCTATCCTATTGGGTAAGCATCAAACAATAGTAGTCTCAGTGATGGAGGTCGTATATTAGTTATACCGCCCATACATTCTTGAATTTCACATTAAAATATTTTGAAACTCCCGGGTCAGATTTTGATGAGCTTTGGTACAGAGTTATCTTATTGGGTAAGCATCAAAACAATAGTAGTCTCAGTGATGGAGGTTCTATATTAAGAACACCGCCCATACATTTTTGAATTTCACTTCAAAATATTTTGAAACTCCCGGGTCAGATTTTGATGACCTTTGGTACAGAGCTATCCTATTGGGTAAGCATCAAAACAATAGTAGTCTCAGTGCTGGAGGTTCTATATTAAGAACACCGCCCATACATTTTTGAATTTCACTTCAAAATATTTTGAAACTCCCGGGTCAGATTTTGATGAGCTTTGGTACAGAGCTATCCTATTGGGTTAGCATCAAAACAATAGTAGTCTCAGTGCTGGAGGTCTTCTATTAGGTACACCGCCCATACATTTTTGAATTTCACTTTAAAATATTTTGAAACCCCCGGGACGAATTTTTCAGTGCCTTAACAAAATATACTCAGTTTTGTCGGTACTTTCGACCTACACCAGTTTCATTAGTGGAGGAAAAAAATCACCCAAAAATATTTTTTTTTCTGATGACCACCGGGACGAATTTTTCTGTGTCTTAACAAAATATACTCAATTTTGTCAGTTCTTTCGACCCACACCAGTTTCATTAGTGGAGGTCAAAAACCACTCTAACTTGACCTTCCGTTGCTAGCAATTTGTATGAAATGGGAGCTCTCTCAAGTATATCAAAAATTAATAGTCAGATTTTGATGCGCATTGGCACAGAGGTACCCTCCTGTGTTAGCATCAAAACAATAGTAGTCTCAGTGCTGAAGCTCCTGGGTGCACAGTCCATACATCTTTGCCCATCATCCTTTTGGTGGTAAAAACATAGCCTTTTATCCCGACCGTGTTTCAATAGTCGTGGTCGCCGGTCAACTGAAGATCCAGCGAGAAATCAAAGACAAATGTGACAACGATAAATGAAACATTTTGTGAATCAGTATTTCGTTGTTATGTTGGTACTTTTGTTCGAAATACCAACTTATCAACAAAATAAGGAAATAATGCTTGGTCCAAACCATTATTTCCGTCTTTTTGGGCGAGCAGCTAGATGTTACACACCCACATATTGTCTTAATATTTTTTATTGTTCGTAAACACAAGGCAAAAATAGCAATATTTTTCATAACTATGGTTTTGCTTTTGCTGGATCTGGATACCAATATCCTGGTTGAGGTCTCTCTTGTAAAAACACCGTCATGTCTTCTGGAGTGGTGAGCTTGCCCATCAATCCGACGCTGAAATAGAAGTGGAATGGAAACCAGTCGGTCCTGAATTCGATGGTGATGTTGTAGCCGCCGATGCCATCGACTGTAGGTTTGTTCATTCTGCTGGGTAGGGCAATGCGAGCGCAGACGATAGTACACTCTACGCCTGCTGAAATCTACAACAAAATTAACGCATAGAACGTAACATCGCTCGTGGACATTATCAACTATTATCGGGTAGATCCGATCTTCCACCCCAAAGAATGATGGATTCTCGGAAACGTATTTCCGAGAATACCCTAAGCACAAAATTGGCTACTTGACTGGGTAGCTTAAAAAATTCAAAACGTTTATACTTAAAACTGATGGCTAAAAATATTATGGATTTCATTCATCATTTTAAAAAAAATGCAATTAAAAGTATATAAGTTATTGATTTGATTAGTCAATATTTACTAAAATGTGACGTCATAATTTACTATTTTCATACAAAAAAGCGTTTTTGACATTTCATAAAAAGTTGCTGATTTGACTAGTTGGAAAGTAGCCAATTGTCAGGCATGCGTTTCCATGGGAGTAAGAACGGATCTACCGGCCCTATTATCCTACAACTTTGACAAATCTGCAAAATGCTTTTTTTATCTCCACGCCATCCATTGTAGAATGAAAGCATTTTTTCCAATCGAACGAAACGTCGGACCAAAGGTCTCCCAACTTCCAAGGTCTCCCTAGGGTTATTGATTATTGTTTATTGTTTACCCGTAAGAAAACTCTAAGTCTTGTAGTGCCCCCAGACAATACTTCAAATTTCTCAGAGTAAAACGGCGCGAGAGTGCGTTGGGTCGCTCGTCTCTTGAAACAGTAGTTTCCAACTTTGTAGGTTCGTCCCACCCATCCTTCTTTCTGTACCACTCGCTCTCTTAATGTCCCCATCTCTCGGCCTGCATACATCAATCTTCTTCCTAAAAGGAAAATCGTTGAATTGAACATTCATAGTCGGAGGCCCTATACAAATCTTTTCTTTCGTACAAGTATTTCATTGATTCGTTGTACTACCTAATTTCCCCAGGAGAAGGTGATCTGATCTGAAGTATATTACTTCTTTGATTCTTCTTTGTAACCTGTATACACTTACCATTTAACGCATCTGGACTTAAAGACTTGGATGGATACGAATTTGGAATGATATGCGCCGTTATAACATTTCTGATCCACGTCACGTATGGATAGATATCTATGTAGAGAGGTGGGTCTTTGTTAAGGCTTGAACGCATGCTTTTTTCGCCACAGTAGCAGGAGCTGAATACCATGCCTAGAAGTTCGAAGGGTCCGCTTAAGGAATGGTGGATGATTGGAGCCCCTGGACGCATTCCGCATCCTGATGTGCACAGGTAATATGTCACTCCTTCTTTGTCCAGATTCTGTGACAAGCATTAACGGTTTAAGTGTTTGAAAAATTGTAGTTACCCTGCTAACTTGTTGACTGACTGCATAGTCTTGTAAATGCATACTCATTTGAAAAAAATATAGTTGGGTTAAATTGTCGTTGAACATTCTTTACTAAGTTGTTGACTGTCTGCACTGTCTTGTAAAAACAGGCTAGTCAAACATATTTGAAAAAAAAAAAGAATGTTCTAGGTAAAAAATTCAGTTGAACATTCTCTGCTAACTTGTTGACTGTACTGTTGACTGATCGTGGTACGGTGTTGTGTAAGTAGACTCATTTGAAAAATAGCAGTTGAAAGATTGTCGTAGAAAATTCTTTACTAACTTGTTGACTGACCACACTATCTTGTAAAAGTAGTAGGAGTCAAACTCATTTGAAAAATTATAGTTAGCATTCTCTGCTAAGTTGTTACTGACCTCACTCACTGTCTTGTAAAAGCAAGAGTTAATTTGAAAAGAAATTTTGTTTGCTTACTTACTGAATTTCGTCTATGCCTGTCGCATTCTCGGCGCGTGAACAATTTTAACGTCTTCTTTGCCATCATATCTTCATTGAAGCTCAATGGCATTTCTGTTGTATAATAAACAAAATGTCTTTAAAAAAATAAGAAAGTGTGATATAAACACAAATTGGCCAAGAGCGTGTCGGAAACGCGCATATGTAGGGTTAAAAAAGCTGTATAAATGCTACTTACGCCTGACGTAGTCAATCATTATAGCCGTTTTGAGTTTATGCTGCCTTTCCCTCTCAGATTGTGTAGGTAAACAAACGGGTACCATGTAATCTGAAATAAAACGTTGTAATGAATAAAAAGAATGACTGCTTAAAGTTGGCTAAAAGGTAATAAAATAATAAGTGCGCATTACATGATTTTAATGGGCGAATAAGTTTTAAGAGCGACAGGCTGTTCCCAACACCAAATCTGTAAGAAATAACAAAAGTTATTTGTTATACGTCTCCAATTAAATAAGAACCGTTCTTAATTAAATTAAATGATACCAGAATTCGTCCAAAGTATCAGATGGGTGATGGGTGATGCAGTGGTTGATAGTAAAATGAAAACACTGGTTATTCTGTCTGTCTATCTTTCGTTTAACATTTTAAATCTGTCTTTAATTATGACTTTTTTGTTAAGTAACTTTTATATTGATTTCAACTTGAACAGAGTGTCTGCCAAACTTTGGTGTCCCTTTCGTTTTTGCGCTGTTTACCTGGGGTACTCCGGATGCGTAATGACTTGCGAGTGCGGTAACTCGATGTAAGCCGGTCCGCATGTGATGCCCATGTTGGCTTGGGACTGCTTCAAGTCGCAGTCCTGTTCGTCGCGCTCGTACTGGCCGAATACTATGTAGCCCCTGGTTAAGAGGTAGCATGATAAGCAATCAGTCAGCTGAACAAGACTCCTTACATGTGGGAAGTTTAGGTACAGTAAGGTAGGGTCACAAATCAGGTAGACTGGTGACGGTGGCCGCAGGTTTGATGTGGATTGGATACCTTCTTCATAGTAGAACAAGGTAATGAGTAATGAGAGTTACCAATGTTCGATAACAAAAATAAATAGAGAAACACTCACTCAGTTTCATTGACTACATTCAGTTAAGGGTCACACTTAAATTAGTAGGACGGTTGCAGTTGCACCTTACAGTTTGTAGTTTTTAGGTGGTTGATTTGCATGCTTAGCTGTGGCCAATACAAATTGTCGGTGAACGAGAACAACCCGAGGAGCCATCGTCGGATGATTGGTATCCAAGTCCACTGTAAAAGAAATACGATTTTACTAAACACAATCTCTCAATCAATGGTAAGAGTTTTTAAAACGCTATGAGCAAAAACGTGCCCTCCGAAGCAAGGAATATTTTTTTTTTTCACGGACTTCACGTGATTTTACCTGCATGCTGCAATACAGGCTGCATTGTCCTAATAAAACTGTCGTAAATCTTAGAAAGTGTAAATTGATTTTGTATTTCCACCTTGGGAATCGTACCGATAATCTCCGGTTCGAGAGCCCAAGGCGCTAAGGCCTCAGGTGCTAAGACCTCTAGGACTCAGGGGCAGTTTGTTTGTAGGTGACTTTTGTTCGCTAATTTCCAATATATATTTTTTTGCTAGGAATACATGGTAGTAAAGCTATTAGATAATATATCGTCTGTGGTACACAATACACATACCTATACGCCTTCATCCCTTACGGGTTAGGCCGAGCGTAAAGCCTAGTAAAAATTCGTTACTATTTACCGTGCAAGTATCTGATAAATCCCAACCAGTTGAAGGAGCTGTGTTCCTGCTTCAAGATGCCGTCAGGAGGGTTGAGGACGAAGTCGTCATGGCACCCGGAGAAGTCAGTCCAGCATTCACATACACCGGTAAAAACTGGAAAGTTAGCAGACCTATCAAAGAAGAAGTCACATCACATGCTTCAAAAAATAAAAATCCATGACAATTCTTAAATCCTTGGTAACAATCATGGTAGCAATAAATAAAGTCTTCTTCTGTCGACTGGGCTGTCAAGTCGGTCAACGACCCGATGATAAACCCTGGTGTCAGACTTTAAATCGCCTCATAAGACTTTTACTTGGTTTGTGTAACCACTACCACTGACAGCGATCGAAACGGTTTAGCGTGCTCTCTGAAACACGGAACCTTTCTTAACAGACAATCTAGGTGATTCAGCCTGCATTGTCCTAATCATTGACAAATCTCACAAATTGATAACGATAAAGTTGATGTACTAACATAAAAAGAGCGAGCACTGGAGGATGATCATTATGTCACTGAATTTGCAACATATCCGTTTGTAAACATGTTATTATTATGAGCGCTGTATTATTGTTTGTAATAAAATTACGTACGAGGAGTAATATTACGCGGTGCTTACTAAGTTTATGTAGGTATAAGTACTCTAAGTACATAGGTACCTAAATAATATAGCTTATAATATACATATATGCTTCACGCCTGTATCCCTAACGGGGTAGTCAGAACGTCAACGACCCAAGCAATGCGTTTATATCGCTCCCACTCCATGCTGGCATGGAAGCTTAATAATATAGCAGTGAATAAATAATCCTTAAATTTTAAATAGGTACCAAATATACCTACGTGTTCAAACATAAAATCCATTTAGAAAAGGCGGCCTTATTGCTGCCTTGTTTTGATGGGGAATTTAGGTAGAGTTAACAAGAAAGACCTAACCATTCTTTGTGTCGTGATGGCGTGAAAGAAGATTGTAGGGAAAATTGCATTTCTTTCCTAGAAGTAGGATCCCAAAAGTTGGGAAACTTGGGCCTGGGCGGAGACGAGCGGCGGCGGCGGCGGCGTGGCGCATAACGTATTCGTTCGTAATACGTAGTCTTCGTAAACACATCAATTAAGAGGAGTTCAATAATATTTTAATTTGTATGCAACAGAAAGTAATATCTTGCACGTAGACACACAACACAATATATAATAGTACTAGGTAGACGAGTTCAATACTTGAAGAAGTTTTTATGTTTTTATTTTAAGCTTGCTGGCCATTTTACAAAAAAAAAAAGTGTTGTGAACGCCTTTTGCGATAGAAAAGTTAAGAGAAAAATAAATAGTTAATGGCATCCACATTATTTATTTCGCGTATTTCGGCCAGGAACTTTAAAATACTAAGGAGATAAAAATATTTCTTTAGAAACGATGAACGAGCCTTCTGTATAGCAAGCTTCGTAAACGCAATGTCATATGTCAAACGTCATCACCGATTCACGAATCACGGGAAATATTTTTATTTCTGTTGTGATTTTTATTATATTCATTACGCTAAGGTATTATTATCATGTCCTTTCGTAAATAAAATATTCCTCTACATTACTAATACTACGAAGTTTGTAGTAGAACAGTTTTAGTTTCCAATAATGGAATCAAACGGTGTGGTTTTGTGCGACAATCTAATAAAGTGGTTGCAGACGCTTAATCTTACTGCTAAACATGGAAATCCTGCAGGTAAACTGTGTTTTGGTACTATATTTAGCATTATGATACGTTACCATCATAATAATGAACACGTTTCGTATAAAAACCAGTCAAATCTATAGGAGTAAACTCCCACTATGCCAAGTGGATAATTTCGTAATTTTGATATTGTTAGGCGATTGAGACATTGTTGTGAAGTCTGTTTTTAGTCTAGATTGCTGCTCACTTGGTTTGCAATAATCCTTTCGTTATACTTCAAGAACATTTAATAAAAAAAAATCTAGTCAGCATAAGGTGGCCTACTTTTGATTTGACATAATTAAATAACATTTCACTGGACAGTAATGTATGTTGTTTTTATTATTGCTTGCTTATTCCAGAGCTATCAGATGGAGTGGCAATTGCGGAGGCACTTACTCAAATAGCTCCCGAGTATTTCACTCCCTCATGGAACTCTAAAGTCAAAACCGACGTTGGCAGCAATTGGAGGCTAAAAGTCAGCAACTTGAAGAAGATATTAGAAGGAGTTGTTGGTAAGTTATTTAAGTATGTTAGTTAAATTTGAGGAATTATCTAGAATAGACCCTAAAAAGAAACAGATTTACCTATAAAGTAAAAGTCGAAATTAGTGCTGATTGTTAGTATAGTTTTTTTTTTAATTCTCTTGAAAACCAAACTGACTAAGGATGTTAATATTGCAGATTACCATCAAGACATCCTAAGTTTGAGTCTGCAAGAATTCTCAAGACCTGATGTTGTTAATATTGCTGAAAATGCGGACCCAGCAGACCTGGGAAGACTATTGCAGCTTGTACTCAGTGAGTATCCAGGTTACCCCTGATAGTTTTTGTTTATAAAATAGATTGTAAATTGTAATACAGGGTGTAAAAAAAAGTACTGAATTCCTTTAAACCACATGTTCTACTAATGATACCAAACAACTTTCCCAAAGAACAAAAAATTTTGCTCGAAAAAAAAATCGCCTTCTTCATACAAAAATGCTCTTCACATCTACAAGTTTGTATGAATAAGGCAATATTTAAAAATTTTCTGCTTTGGGAAAGTTGCTTGATATCATTATTAGAACATGTGGTTTGAAGGAACGCAGTAGTTTTTTTTACACCCTGTATATTTGATGTTCCACATGCAAATATACCTTATGGAGGGTTTTGAGTTATGCACATCCCTGTAATATGCAACTCATAATCTATTCAAAAACACTTTATAAAGTACCCCTTTAAGACCCTCCATAAGGTATCTTTTCATGTCAAATGTCGCATATTTTTCATAAAATGAATTAAAGCTGGATTAGTTATTATTATTGATTATTACATGGCAGATCCCGCAGATCACACTTATTAGGTCTGCTGTAAGAAATTTCTTTTTAGAAATAAGCAGTGCCTATTGTGTCGTAATTCCTGTGTAATTGTTCTGTGTATGTTCATGTGTACAATAAACTGTTAAATAAATAATAAATAAATAAACAAATCAAAATATGCACAAAGATAACTAACTTCAAACTATATTCAGTGTCTAATTAAATAATGATTTAATTCAGTTATTAACATAATAATATGTTGCAAACTAGTACATGAAACATATTTTGATTTATTCATATAAATGTTTTTGGTTTATATATATATATTTTTTTATACAATCCAAGGTTGTGCAGTCAACTGTATCAAAAAAGAAGAATACATCACTAGGATCATGGACTTGGAGTTATCCTGCCAGAGATGCATTATGCAGGCTATACAGGTAAGCTTTTGTTGATTTCTTATTATGAAAAAAAGAAAACTTCAAAATTAATCATCCGAAGTAATCAAGGATCTTGGTATATATGTTTATCATTTGACTAAGTTGCTCATTTGACTAAATAGCGTAATCTGTTTGCTCAAGACGGAAAGTCACAGGACCAAACTAAAATAAGTTATGTTGTGTCTGCAACAGAATCGACACCAACTTAAAAGTGTCATCTTAGGTGCTATGCAATGCAGAGGTTTTCCATTTCCTTATATTATCTTTATTACTTTCTTTTTACGCACCATAATAGGTTTTATGAATGCACAGTGCACAGCACACAATAGGGAATATGAAATAATTCTACAGCCATATTTAATTTTTAATTTGTATGCAAATCATTTCTTCCTGATAATTATAAACAGAATAAATAAATAACAATACACACAAAGGTATAAATAAAGAACCTTATATAATACTGTTTTTGTTTACTGCAAAATGCAATACATGTATGTTTTACGATCGAATATAGGTATTATATATTATTAATAGTTGTCGTAGGTATAGTTATTCATAATAATTGAAGAATTATTTCATTATACGAAAGCTACACATGCAAACAATTTCACTAAATCAAAAGACCCAAATCTCCGAAAATACTTTTTAATTCATTAGATTTGTTAAAGGCTTTCATATCCGATAGTTAATTAAAGACACTAATAGTAAGCAATAGTAGTTAGAAATTAAATAGATAGCAGGTTTAATTCCTGCACGCGAAAAACGTGCGAAGTCTGTATTCATAAGGTCAAAATCCTTAATGCAAGCACTCCTCCCGCATCAGCCCGTGACTAATTAGACTCTATTAGTTATTGCATAAAGAGCAATTTGGTTCACTCGACCGCCTTTTCACGCACCAAACTATAATCCAGTTACATATATGAACGCAAGATTACAAATAAAGTGCAGAATTTTTATTATTATATTACTCAACATTTGAATTTAATTTTTCGCTGCATTGAGACGGTGTTTTTTTTTTGTTACGGTTATTTTATGTCCTTGTATCGTGTGAAGTAGTAGTGTGTTGCTGCGAGCGGGTTTAGTACTGAAGTATGGAGTGTATGTGGTGTGTGTTTTTTTAATTAAATGTTAAATATTTATGTGGGTTTTGCGGATGTAGTGCTGTGAAGTGGGGTCCCCTTGTGTCGCTTCGTATCTGAAGCGGAAGACGCGATTTTAATATTGATTCGCCAAGATATATCTTGCATATAGTGTAGAGTCTGTCTAATGAGTCGTTGCACACGGAAACGGCGCTAAATTTAAAAATCTCTAAATGAAAACACAGAAAAACTACAATAAAACTATTTTGATACTTTTATTTTATTTGTATGGAAATATCAAAATAGTTTTTTTGTATAAAAGTATGAAAATAGTTTTATTGTTGTTTTTCTGTGTTTAAATGTGAAAGATTTTTAAAATTCGCGCCATTTCCGTGTGCAACGACTCATTAGACAGACTCTAACATAGTTTCACACATGATTTAAATGCAAAAGTGTCTTTTTGTGGTTCTTCGTCAATAGCAATAGATGATGGGTTGTTTGTATCGATTTGATGACTACGATGGGTAAATATTTGAAGGTAGATTTCATCTCAATAGACAAATCCCAGTCTTGCAGGTAGTAAATTCTTGTTTATGTTCGTTATGGATGAGCAGGATGAGTAAATAAATAATAATGCAGGTGATATCTTCATTCAGTTATTTGGTTTTCCCACACAAGATTCAAATAACGGATGTGATTGAATTTATAAACTTGCTACATTTCACTAACTTCGTGTGTGATGGTTAAAGATATGACACCGACCGGACGGAGTTCCATTCCAGTTATAATATGAGGCATACAAGACATTCTAACATTACTCAAATAATATTAAATTAAATTCTATACGTGTCGTGAACCTTTTATGGCTCCGGTTAATAATTAAACTTTATGTGATTGTTAAAGCGGTGTAAGTTGGTCCATTATTGTATTGTAAACAAATAAAACTGTGATATAACAGAGAAGACTACAGTTAACTTAGTGCAAAACAAACAGAACAGTGAACAACAATAAGCGGGTTTTGAACATTAGAATCTTTTTGCGAGTGCCCTAATCCTAAAATCTAGAGATATGAAGCCGTGATGATAATGAGCAGCAATGTATCCAGTCAGTAGGATATTTCACACTTCACATGCAATGTAATTCCAGGCAAATTAGGACAGTGAACAGCGTAACTAAACTAACCCGCGGGCCACACATATTTTTGTCGTACTTAATTTTTATCTCATTTCGTATTTTACTGTGAATAATGCCTACTGTTTTTCATTGTAAAATACGGAATAATATTATGACAAACCTATATTTAGCGCACACGTTATTCGTGCGTGATTTCCTACCAACATAGTGACAATATTCTGGCATCCAGGAATTGGAGACGCTGACGCTTGGCAACCGCGGCAGTTTGCACGTAGACGGAGCAGCCGCAGCCGACCAGACCGATGCCGAGATGAGGGAAGCGCTGGCGCAGCGCTGCCACGACCTCGACACACAGGTAATAATTGAAGCCCTAGAAAAATACTCTTCTCATATTTCTTAAAGCCCTTATCTACCCACTGTTGGGTATAGGGCGCAATAGAGAACAGTCTATATTGCGCTAGTCCTCACGGTTCTAGTTTGATATCGTCTATTTCACAATCTTGCCAGACCATTGAACCACTTTTCTCTGGTCTTGTTCTATGATGTCTTGCATTTTGTCGATATACACGCATAGTGCTTTCCCTTATACATTATAGCAAGTACTTTAACACGATGAACTTTGCTAAGATATTTTTAGCGTCATAAAGGTTAACCGGTGCCTGAAAATGCCAACCTCAGACCTAATTATGTAATTATAATAATTCAAATATTTTGTACCCTTGGCATGCAACACAAAGTTAAAATTCATTTATTTATAGTTCAAGATCATGATAAGATTTGCCCATTAACCGCCTACAAGTAATTTAGTTCATTTACTTGCTTCCTTATTACGTTGTGAGTTTAGTCTGATCTGGTCTAACCTGGACCTACTTTTACATTAATGCGAATGAATAACGGGTCCAAATTGCTAAAGAAACATTTTAAATATTAATCGTATCGTAACTTTCAATTTAATTTGATTTCAAAAGGACAAATAACGAGCTCAGTACGATACAGTTTTATTACTTATCTGTATTTTTTCACCTCATTTCCATAGTATTTACTGTCTTCTTTTTATCTTACAGGTGAAAATCCTGCAAGAAGAAAAGATGACACTACTAAGTGAGGTAGCGCGCCTAACAGCCGCAAGGGACGCGGCGACAGGCGGCGCGGGAGGGGAAAATGATATAGACGACGCGGGAGCATCGCTAGGACCCGCACATGCTGGCACTTTGAGGTATCATCATCATGATAAGCCCACATCTACTGGGAGAGACTGGAGGGATGGGAGGAATGGGAGGGACGGGGGGGAAGAGAGGGAACCATGGATCGAGACGCGAGGGATGGGAGGGATTGGAGGGCCGAATGGGACGGGAAATTCGGGATCAGTAGGGATGATTGGGACGGAAAGGATGTTTTGGATAAGAGGGACGGGATAAACGGTCTGGACGGTAAGGACGGGAGGTGTGGCAGGTACGTAAGAAATGGAAAGAACGGAAGTGGATTAAGTTCGTCGGGTCAGCTAGTCGTAAATATAGGAATGTGATCTGAAATTACCATTCCAAAAATATTGCAAAGTTATGTGTACATGTGTTTACTATCCAAGCACTTTTGATTTCTTTACATATCAATGTATTAATTATTCCAATGTTTTCTTGATTCCAACAGGTACAGCAATATGCGAGCGCAGTTAGATGCTCTTAAAGAAGAATTGGACAAAGTAGAACTGCAACGAGACGACCAGAGAGCGAGGGCTGATGTGTTAGAGAGGGAATTGGCCTTAGTCAAACTAAGAAACGAGGAGTTACAGGTAAGAAATATGTTACTTTCCTTATTATAGACTAACGGACCCCGCATACGTCGTTGTTCGATACAAGTATCCGAACATAGATTGTAAGTTAAGTTGGTATCATTATTAACGATATTAACGATACCTAACAAATACCTGTCATCTATATGCGTAGTGTTGTAAAAATAATAAAAGTGAACAGTTAATTATTCATAGTCTGACAGAAAAGCAGCGCTATACCAATACGTAT
>JARACY010002889.1:0-38084 GCA_029255725.1 Scrobipalpa atriplicella
AACAGGTGACAATCAGCGCCATCTCTCGTGCTATAACGGTGTTGGACACTTCACACAGTTTTTTATTATCCCGTCACTTCTTATGAAATTATATTTGCACTAAGGATTGCGATACATAAACGTTTTATTAAATCAAAATGTTATTTAAATCTTGTGCCATCTCTCCACATTAAAATACGTATTTAGCGTTATAAATAATGGTATGCGTTATGTATGTCAAAATTTTTTAAATGTCTTGGAGACATTTTTTTGTCGAAATCGCAGATAGTCTACTTTTATTACAAGTATACGTAAGTCTTTAATCCGAAAACAAATTTAATTGTAATAAATAATCTAATTACAAAAATATTAGGCCATTTGCGAATGAGACCGTATGTGAATTGGACATTTGTTTTAACAAGAAATAGCGAAAATCTTAAGAGGAGTGTTAAGCTGCACCTTTCCATACAAAAGGCGATAACGGTTTCCACCCCGTAAACATAGACCGATTCTTATAATTTTTGGCAATGATGTAGATACACTTAAAAACTAGGTTTGTACGTTTTTATTTTTTAGAAATACAGTTATAAAATATTTGACCTCCATATTATTTGTATGGGAACGAAAAAGAGGGCATATCTTTTTATAACTGATTTTTTTTAAATAATAAAAACTTACAAACCTACTATTTAAGTATATCTACATAATTTCCAAAAATGTTGGAATCGGACTATGTTTACGGGGTGGGAACCGTTATCGCCTTTTGTATGGAAAGGTGCAGATTGTCGCGTGGTGGTTAACACTCCTCTTAATGATTGTTACATGAAATAAATTATTGTTCAAATCAAATATGAAAATGATAAAAGTATAATAAAACGTTTTTGGCTCGTAATTGTTATTTAATTATTCCTATATGTGGGTGAAGGTTGAGGTTTTTTCGGTAATATATTCTGTAATATTCGTTAATAAAGCTGTACCAAAGTTCTGGATAGCCCGAATAGCTTGCCAGCTACTTATAATATGAAAAATAATAGTTTTTACATCTCGTGGAAGCAATAGCAATGCATCAAAAAAAAAAAACCGTTTTTAATTTATTAAAATTTTTGTATCGACAAAAAATCAATTTATAATTTTGTGATTTTTTGTTGGCTCTTTCTACTCCCGTTGGGGGTTACAGGTTAGGCAGAGCGTAAAATGCTTATAAAAATAATCATTTATTTTTAAGCTTACATTATGATATGATGTGACAAGAAAGGATATTTCAAAATGAACTTCGAAATCGCTGTAATGAGATGTGAAAACTAGAATTATATTTACAATAATAAGATGTCGCCAATCATATAAAAATTAAAATAAAAAATCTTATTTATCAATTTTATAAATGGTCTATTTTACAATATGGCTGGAACATACATCAAACTATTGTAAATGTAGTTCCTCCTGAGAGTAGTATATTTATTGGGAACCTATATATGAGACGTTCTGTAGAACGAAACATAGAGCATGCAAGTAGAGTGGTTTATCCCAGGATTTCCTTGATAAACTTCAGTATCCTTCTCCGCATGCGAAGTAGAGTGGTTTATCCCAGGATTTCCTTGATAAACTTCAGTATCCTTCTCCGCATGCGCTATGTTTCGTTCCATCGCAGAATATTATTGATAAGATGATATAATTATCCAGCCCGGATGGTGTGGTGGATAGGGCCGCGGACTTCTGTGCAGGAGGTCGTGGTTCGAATCCCACCACGTACCAATGTGTTGTTAGGTTTTCGAATTTCATATGTACGTTTATTCGGCGCTTTTACGGTGAAGGAAAACATCGTGAGGAAACCTGCACACACCTACGAAGAAATTCAAAGGTTGTGTGTAACCTAATCTAGGATTGGGTCTGGTTTCCCTTCTGGGTTGCGGAGGTTAGATGGCAGTCGCTCTGTGTAAAAACCAGTACCCTCGTTCAATCACCTATATTAGGTAGCCGACCCCGAGAGATACGGGAAAAAGGCTAGGAAGATGATGATGATATAATCTTCCCAATAACATTACTAAAAAACTAATTACACAATCTTATATTAGAGTCTATATCACCTATCAAGGAGATCCTGCGATAACTTGCATGCTCTATGTTTCGTTCTATCGCAGGATCTCATCGGTAGGATCTGGATACACAGGGTGTTAATTTAATTGCGTGCCATAGCTTAGGGGGTGTTTCAGTAACGTAAAAGGAGCGAGTCGCTATCGACCAATGAGAGAGACTCGCGCGGGCTCGGTTATAGCCGGAGAGCTAGATGCAGCTTTTGAAATAATAATAAATACTGATTATTAACTTTTTTATTGAAAGAGTTGATTTTTTTAAATATTTTTCATGGGCTCCTTTTACGTTACTGTAACACCTCCTAAGCTATAGCACGCAATAAAATTAACACCCTGTACATAGCCTTCCCAATAACATTACTACTCCTGTGTTACCAGTTATACTGTTTTATGCGATCAAAATCGATAGTGGGTAGAGAAAGTGGCAGGGTTCTCTTAATAATATAAAAAAAAAAACTGCAATTTAAAAAATTTGATAATCAAAAAAAAAGTTCCGTCTGCCCATGGTAGAAGAAAATAACTACGCCTGGTATGTTCTTCCTGTGACAGCCAAGTGACAGCTGGTTCACGACGTGAGACCAGCTGACGTCATCAAACAAAATCGATAAAAGTATTGCCATTTTTTGAAAATAAATTACCCGAGTATATTGTATTTTTTTACTAACTTACTTCTTAAAAGAAGCGATATTATTGTATAAAGTTAAAATTAATTACTAAATACATTAAAAATAAATAGTAAGCTAAATGGAGATTAGGTTTTATTTATTTACTATGTATTAAAAACTTCCTTACAGTTTAAACAATGTAATTAAATGGCAGCATTGTTCGTGACGTCAACTGGCCACATACTGGTCCGTCGTCTGGAATTATCCTACTCTTTGTCCGAAGAGAATACCAGGTTTGCTTATACCATGCGTCTGCGGTCTGAGACGTATGCGAGAAAGGACCTCTCCTTGTCGTATCAAGCCAGTAAAACCAGAAATGCCAAAAATCGGAAAAGCCAAAAAATATTTTCATTTCCTGAAAGAAAAAAAATAAAACTGGCGTAAGTTGTTCAGTTTCGTTGACTGATCAACCTCTATCAGTTTGCGGGAAGCTGTCCCTTACACCCGGTATGTTATTTTTTGTACATTTTGAAAAATCATCAATATTCTTATTTGAAATCTGTTGCGGTTTTCTCTACGCCCTGTCTGAATATGAATTTGAGCTTGCTCCTTGTATTGTAATTAGAAAAATATAGCAAAATAAATTTTCATAAGAAATATATTAAATATTTTAGTAAAAGCTCGAAATGTAGTAATCTCTTAGCAATTTGTAAAATAGAAAAATATAAAAAAAACGCCATTTTCTTTTTTGTTTAAAACTATATAGGTAATATTTATTATACATAGTATACAATTTGTGCAATGTTAAAGAAAAGACATAGATTTATTTAATATATTAGGTTATTCATTTATAGTATGGTTTTTCTTAAAAAGAAATTCAGAATTATTTGTCAATGAAATAATTTCATATTTTTTTTCGTCGGAATCGCAAAAGTATTGCAAAAACACTTTTCGCGTGATTTCCGATTTACAAACAGTCGTACTAAGCCACTTATATTATTGTATTATAATTATAATATACATAATTCAACATATTGGAAGTAGATACAGATGTTTTTACTTACGACTGCCGCTAAGCCATACTACATACATACATATAATCACGCCTCTATCCCTAATGGGGTAGGCAGATCGTAAACGACCCCAAAGGTCGTTCCGCCACGTCTGACAAGTTTTGAGGGTTATTCCAGATGGATCTGTCTGTATATTGCTATAGTGACAAGTTGTCAGCCCAGCTGGACTGGGAGTGATAGAAAAACATAGAATGTGCCAGCTGCATCTCCTCCCGGGCATGCTGTAAAAATCAGCTTAGGGATTCGAGGGTTTCAGTATATTGTAATTTAGGCGATGGGCTGACAACCTGTCACTACAGCAATATACAGATATATCTTAAGCAACCCTCAAACCTAGTCAGACGTGGCGGAACGACCTTTGTTTAGGTCGTTGACGCTCTGCCTACCCCATTAGGGATAAAGGCGTGATTTATGTATGTATGTTAATGACGTTTTGCGTATATGACATTTTTCGAATTAGTCATTCTGCTTTTAAACTAAATTATGTTAGTGTTAAAGGCACTTTGGCCTTTGTGATGAAAGTGAGAGAAAAAAAAAAGCATTGGTTCGTCTCGTTTGTTTACAACTGTTTCGTCTTCTGTTCGACTCATCAGATACGGAAGTGCCCGTATGACAGTTAAATTAAGTTGAGGTGGTTTGATGAGCTCCCCAGCGCCCTCCCAAGAAATAAATTTATTGTGTCTCATATATAAACATATTAGTGAATATTTTACGTTTTGCGCAAATCTGAAGTAATTCTTCTTTTTGTAATGCATAAGGCCACTGTTTATACTTAGTGTCAAAGCTTTGAATGTCGATATGGCCAAAAGTGGCCACTTTTAGCAAGATCGACATTCAAAGCTTGCTGGATTATATAATTCAAAAGCCCGATGGATTACTAAATGAAGAATTACTTCCGATTTTCGCAAAACGTAAAATATTCACTGATATGTTTATATTTGTTTGAGACACAATGAATTTATTTCTTGGGAGGGCGCTGGGGTGCTCATCGAACCACCTGAGTTTCATTAATTATTTAATACTATCAAAATTAACAAATTAAAAATAATTTTATAAATCAAAATTAATAATGTTGCCAGTACGACTGTGTTGCCATCCTATCTTAGTATTATTTAGCACACTATCCAAATCATTGTAAATAATGTATTCTAAATTATGTTTGTAGTGTTACTATACAATTGGCAACACTTGACAGACAAAAAAAATAGAATAATGTATAAATTAAAGGACCAATCACAATAGCCTAGATAATTTATATAATTTTCAAGTGTCAAAAAAATCTTATGAATTTTTGAACGAACGCAATATAAAATCTTCTGTCAAGTGTTAATTATTATATCTTTTGCTGATAAAAATATGGGAAAGTCGTTCTTCAATAATACTTTAGATTTAATTAAATAGAATAGTTGTTCAGTTCCTTAAGTAGAAAACAATATTAATATACAGGGTGTTAATTTAATTGCGTGCCATAGCTTAAGGGGTGTTTCAGTAACGTATAAGGAGCCCATAAAAAATATCCAACTCAAAAAATCAAATAACAAAAAGCCGGTATTTTATTATTATTCCAAGAGCTGCGCCTACCAATCGTGCTATAACTGAGCGCGCGCGAGTCGTAGTAGAGTATCATTGGTCGATGCGACTCGCGCGTCGCGCGGTATTGGTTATAGCACGAGAGGTAGGCGCAGCTCCGGGAATCATCATAAATACCTACCGACTTATGTTTTTTGATTTTTTGAGTTGGATTTTTTTAAATATTTTTTATGGGCTCCTTTAACGTTACTGAAACACCCACTAAGCTATGACACGCCATTAAATTAACACTCTGTATATGATCCTATATTTTAAAATTACCTTAGTATTTAAATTTTCTTCCAAAAAGCACTTGGGATCGCAAGATGTTCTGTAATTTCAGACTAAAATGTGTGTCAGTGTGTCAATTCAGTATTTGACAAATTTAAAATCATTGCTGTGACTTTTTCAAATGAGAATCGAAAAGGAGATAAAAATATAAACTAATTTGAAAAAGCGCCAATAATTTAGAAATTTGCTAACCCGAATCGGCACCGTTTCTTTTTTAAAATACATAGTTGATGTTGATTAGCCTTAAAATAGTGTACAATAAGGCGGCCTTATCGCTTGTTTACTACAGGAAACATTTGTGTGTAGGATAATAGCGAATAAGAATAATCATGTCATTTTGTTTACCTTATTTAGTCAGTTTATAAATATTTTCGCATTAGATACTTTCTGTTATTCTAATAATAATGGCCGTATAGGCCGGATACCGGATAGTTACTGGATATTCGTTTCAACTCTATAAATTATTCAAGAGTTTCGTTGATATCTATGGGTCGTATTTATAAAACGATCTCAAGATTGAGAGCAATATTAAGTATGGATTTGACAGATCGTTTTGTACTGATGATGATACAAACTCAAATTCGCTGTCACTCTTCAGAGCTAATTATAAATACGGGCCTATGTAGGTATGTATTGATACTTAACTCAACGACTTTCCTATATTTTTACAAAAATAGCCTGTAAAGTTCGGTGTGTAATAAAGCAGAAAGAATACAGAAAATACCTGACCGATATAATAGCTAAATCAATATACAACGTGTTACAGAAAGGGTATATGCATCGAGAAATGTGTGAATTCTACCCATAAAACTGATCAACTTTCCCTAAGGAACATAGGACGAAATACGAAAAAAAAAATGACTTCCCATACTAAATACGCTATCAGGTGATGCATTTAGTATGAAAGGTCACAATTTTTTTTTTCGTTTTTCGACCTATTTTTCTTAGGAAAAGTTGTTCAGTTTCATGGGTGGATTCACACATTTCTCGATGCATATACCCTTTCTGTTACACGTTAATGTACCCTGAAGGGTGTGAATCTGCCCATTAAACTGAACAACTTTTCCCTAAAAACATAAGTCAAAAAACGGAAAAAAGCCATACAAAATGAATCAGCTGATAGCAGCTGAAAGAATTTCCTGCTAAAAATTGTTCAGTTTCATCGTACGAGCAACTCCTATCTGTTTGAAGCTGTCCCTTACACCCGGTATTGTTTGTGAAAATTAACAGACTGACAATCTTTCTTATCACACGTAATATTATAAAGGCGAAAGTTTGTGTGTGTGTGTTTATGTTTGTTACTTCACGTCTAAACGGCTGAAGCGATTTTAATAAAATTTGGTATGGAGTTAGCTGACACCCTTGCTGATGTTTTTTACCCCGGCAAAATGCCTGATTCCCACGGGAAAACTCAGTAGCCGCGGGTGAAACCGCGGGGCGGACATCTAGTACGGTATAAATATGCATTGTATTTTCTGTAGCCATTCTATTTGTGGTAATTTTTCAGTAAGTGTTAAAATAAACTATATATATATAATATTATTATATAAACTATATAATAATTAAAGCATTTAGTTGTAATAAATGTAGACTGTTAATGTGTTTGTTGGTTTGTCCAGTGAATATAATATATATTTTCCATTTATTATGGTATTTCATTATAAAAAAAGCCTACCTTTAGCTTTAAATTAACAAAAAGAGCGTGTTGAAGTGAAACTTCTTTGACATTTTTGACATTTCGACTTCCGTCCCCCGCCGTGACGTTTTTCCGTTACCCGACCTTGAAATTTTACTCTCATCGCGCCTAAAGAAGTTTCACCTCCACGTGTTGAAGTGAAACTTCTTTGACATTTCGACTTCCGACCCCGCCCTGATGTATTTCCGTCACCCGACCTTGAATTTTACTCTCAACGCGCCTAAAGAAGTTTCACCTCCACGTGTTGAAGTGAAACTTCTTTGACATTTCGACTTCCGACCCCGCCCTGATGTATTTCCGTCACGTGACCTTGAATTTTACTCTCAACGCGCCTAAAGAAGTTTCACTTCAAAAATTAAGTAACTTTTAAATTAAAAAGAATTAATTCCAAATAATTTAATGTATATTTTATTATTGAAAACTTCCACAATTTAACAATTCTTATCGAATTTATGCGTAACTTACATTTATTTTAATTAAACTTTTATTTAACACTAATTTGTTAATTAATAAATATTGGTTCATATTGATAAGTTTGATAACTACAATTTTAACTTTTTAGTAATCATACCTACATACCATACCCATACCTACTTCTAACTATTTTATTAAGGCCCCCTTCTTCTAGTGCTCCCTGTCTCTGTCTTTTTCTTTACGTATAAGGAGTACAGAAAATAACCACACTGTCGCTCACTTTTACGTTTTTATTTTATATAGAAAAAAATAAGTGTCAAATTATTAATCTATCCATTAATATTCCTGTCAAACCTGATTAGTAAATGAACTGTTAAATTTTCACAAAAATAGCGTTCCCCCAAGTCTCATAAAACTTAAAATACTCTCAAAATCGATGTTACTTCTGAATTTTTTTCTATCGAGTCAAATGTTAAATATTGTGTTTTTATCCATAAAAGTTACTAGATCAAACGTTTATCTGTACTATATATTTTTTTAGGATTTTAAATTTGATGATTTCTATGAAAACAACACGATTTAGAAACATAAACTTCAGAGAAGGGGCCCTTAAACCACATGTTCTACTGATGATAACAAACAACTTTCGCAAAGCACAAAAGTTTTAGCTCGAAATTAATTTTTGCCTTGCCCATACAAAATTATAGACGAAGAGAGCATCTTTGTATGTGTGAGCGACGCTCTAAAACCTCATTATCTTTTCGGCCAAGTACTATGTTCCAAAAGTAATAGTATTCCGTGTTCCAAATTCGCAGTGACAGTGATTTTTATATTTTTCATGTTTTTATTTGAATTAATTATTTTATTCAGTTGTCGAGAAATATTGAGAGTAAACGGACGTTTGTAAATCTTTGGAGTTCTCAATTTTAGTATAGAAACGAACCAGCTCGCGGAGATCCGCAACAGTATGGAAAAGGCATTTTTTTTTTTCGAGCTAAAATTTTTGTGCTTCGTGAAAGTTGATTGGTATCATCAGTAGGTATCATCGGTTTTAAGGAACGTAGTACTTTTTTTACACCCTGTAAAGGCACTTTCATACTATGTGGCAAGTGTAAATACGAACATGGCCTTGCGGAGCGTACTACTACATGACATGACTACACAAGCTACCTACATGTCGTTTAACTATAGATTATAATTAGATATCATCATCTTCTTAGTCTTTCCCGTATTTCACGGGGTCGGCTACCTAATCTAGGGTATTGAACGAGGGTACTGGTTTTTACACAGAGCGACTGCCATCTGACCTCCACAACCCAGAAGGGAAACCAGACCCAATCCTAGATTAGGTTACACACACCTTTGAATTTCTTCGTAGGTGTGTGCAGGTTTCCTCACGATGTTTTCCTTCACCGTAAAAGCGCCGAATAAACGTACCTACATAATATATGAGATTCGACACATTGGTACGTGGTGGGATTCGAACCACGACCTCCTGCACAGAAGGCCGCGGCCCTATCCACTACACCATCCGGGCTTCAATTTATAATTAGATATCAATTTTATTATATTTATTTGACTTCTTTTTAATATTTTTTACTTCAAACATATAAAAATATAACTACTTAAATTACAACGAATAACACTTTGAAGCCGATTTTATACATAAATTATGCATTAATATGGTTGATCAAGAATACATAGGTACAGTTACATATTGTTTTTTACATAATTTATATCATAAAATGAGGGAATTAATACGTTATATTATTTATAAGAAGTTCATACAAGTTTTATTTTCTTTTAAAATACCTCTACCAATCCTCTCAAAATCACAAAATTGTTAAATAGCAATTTCCAAACCAAAGACCACTCTTTGACTTAAAAACCAACAATATAATTATGTTATTCAGAAATGGACTCTGGAAATAGGAAATTAAATTCCATTCACATATTATTTACAATACAATAAGTAGGTACAAATATTTTTTATTGCACAGAGAACAAGAAATAAGAACAAATAAAACAAGAGTACCTACAATGAAGGCGGCCTTATGGCCTATGATAGCAATTTCTACCAGGCAACTTTTGAATACAGGAAATATTACCATTATTTTCTATACCATTGTTTTCTAGAACGTAGGAATCGTCTCTATAAATAATATCCTTTATTGCATAAATACATAAGAAATAATATTTACAAAATCTGGTATGCAAGGGCGCACTAATCTCTACAAAGAGATCTCTTCCAGTCAACCCGCAGTACCTTTAAAAGAAATTCCATCCACATGTCATTTGTCATTGTTTTCAACTAGAGCTGTCACTGTCAGATTCGCTCGAGTCGTGTTTTTTCTTTTTCTTCTGCTCTCTCTTCTCTTCGTGTCTTTTAGGGCTCCGCTTCGGGCTTCGCTTGGGGCTCTCGCGGCGGACCCGGTGGTGTCAAATGCCTGGAAAGTATTTAAAAAAAATTACTAGGTGCATGGACGACTAGGTGTAATGTAAGGAACAGGTTCCCGCAAACTGATAGGGGTTGCATCAATGGGGGTTGGAGTGAATGAAAATGAAGGCCCCACCCCACTAGTAACTCGGTGGTACTAGTGTTCCTAACTGCCTCTGTGGTCTAGTGGTCTAAGCTGTGGGCTTACGATCCGGAGGTCCTGGGTTCGATTCCCAGGGGGGGAACACAAAGTTGATATGTGTCAATTTATCACTTTGTGAGGTTTTCCCCAGTTTGGTTAGGACATTGCAGGCTGAATCACTTGATTGTCCGAAAAGAAAAATGATTCCGTGCTTCGGAGGGCACGTTAAGCCGTCGGTCCCGGTCGCTGTCTTTGATAGTGGTCGATACTGAAACCATGTCAGAGGCCTATAGCTGTGCTACTAGGCGGTTTGAAAACTCTGACACCAGGGTTTATCGGGTCGTTGTTCGACTCGAAAATCCACTCGCTAAGAAGAAGTGTTCCTAAAGGAAGCTGTTGCTGATACTGGCTGCTAAGGTGAGTGTAAACCTCTTTATTTCCTTTATTTCTTTATAATACCTATTTTATATTTTGAATGTATGTTCTATGTCAGTTCAATAAAAGAAAAAAACCATTTGGATACCAGTTGTGTCAAAAAATGACATACATTTGCCTCATTTAATAAAATTAAAAAGCTACTTGGTCTCTCTTAAGAATAAAATGGACTTTTCCTCACTGAATTTAGGCGGGAAATGTGCTCTTTTTGAGGTGAAAGTGGGAAAAAGAGATTTACTTAATGTAAACGCTGGTTTTGAAATGGCGGAACACAAAGAAAATACGAGTCAACCTGAAATTAATACTAGATTTGAAATATTGATACAAGAAACAGTGGCCTTGTCGAATTTGCCTATTGATTTATGTGGTTAACCAAACAATAAAATATTTTTTTTTTATACGTTATGTTTACTTTTAGGTACTAGACTATAAAATATCCTCAAATAAAAAAAACACTACAAGACAATTTTAATTAATTATGTTTTAAGAAGAAAAAGACGGTCTACGTATATTATTATTATAAATTAATCAATGACTCACTTGGAGCTCCATTTTGTCTTACTAATAAATCATTAATTTTCCTGTAGTAAGTCGATGTGGTCCGGAAATTACGTTTTTTCGGCTGCTTACTCATGTTTTGTTGACAAACAATTCAGAAAAGTTTGAGAATCAGGTGCAGCTGGTTGATATTTGTGCAACCAGCTGCACCTGATTCTCAAACTTTCATGGTGCAGAAGTTGTAGAGACATGTACAAAGTATCACCTGAATCGTCAGTGGTGTGCTGGATGTTGTTCAAAGATTCCTCGGACGACTCGGACTTCTGTTTCTTTTTGTTCTTCTTCCTCTCATTCTCAATGGAAAGCTGGTCCTTGAAGAGTTTCTTCAGCTCTAACTCCTTGATCTCATCGCAGCTGGTCAGGATTATAGCTCTGAAACATAAGCATGTGTTTCTAAAATGTTATACAGGGTGTTAATTTAATTGCGTGCTATAGCTTAAGGGGTGTTTCAGTAACGTACAAGGAGCCCATAAAAAATATTTTAAAAAATCCAACTTAAAAAATAAAAAAGCTTTTGAAAAAGACAAATTCGGTAGGCATTTATAATGATTCCCAGAGTTGCGCTGTCTCTAGCACTATAACCAATCACGCGCGACACGCGAGTCGCCACGACCAATGATAGCGACTCGCGCGCGCTCGGTTATAGTGCGAGAGACAGCGCAGGTTTTGGAATCATAAATGCCGAATTTTGATTTATAATTTTTTTAGATGGTTTTTTTTTAATATTCTTTATGGGCTCCTTTAACGTTACTGAAACACCCCCTAAGCTATGGCACGCAATTAAATTAACACCCTGTATAGCGGCAACTAAGCATAAGGTACACCTTAATGGTAAGCAGCACTGTAGCTTAAAACACCTACTAGCTTAGCTACTATTTCCCACTACCGGGTGAAATTGAAATCATTCGACAAATTTTGAGGGTAAGTTCAGGCCACGATACTGAACAACTTTTCCTATGAAACATGACTTATACGGGGTGTAAGGGACAGCGTCCCGCAAACTGATAGGGGTTGCTCAGACAACCAAACTGAACAACTATCACCGGGATTTTTTTCCAGGAAATGAAAAAAAAAATTTGCTTTTTCATACAAAGTGACCGCCTCGATCCGACAATTTGTATGGAAAAGCAAAATTTTTTTTTCATTTCCTGAAAAAAAAATACTGGTGATAGTTGTTCAGTTTCGTTGACTGAGCAACCCCTATAAGTTTGCGGGACGCTGTCCCTTACACCCGGTATATCAGACCAAAAAAAATTTTTGGTCGTTCATAGTGAATTCAGTCAGCTGACGGGGCCGTTTGTATGGGAGGTCGAATTTTTTTCAAGTCTGACGTCTTATGTTCCATGGGGAAAGTTGTTCAGTTTCATGAACTGAACTCACCCTCAAAGTTTGTCGAATGATTTCAATTTCACCCTGTAGATTCTAGTAGAATAGCAGGGTGCGTTGCACACCGTGAAACCTGAGGTGGAATGTCTCCGTGCCAGTAATTTCACTGGCTCTCTTGCCCTTCAGACAGAAACACAGAAATGACACTTCTGCTTGGTGGTAGAAATAAGCAAGGCGGGCTTTGCACAAAACCCTACAATCTAAAAAAATATTTGACAAACATTTAAATTAAATTTAATGTAAGTGATTTTATAATCTAAGTACTCCTAGATTAGATAATAGTACATTACTTTAGAAGCCAAAAATAAAGCAATGTATGGTAGAGTAAATTTGGAAGGCCGAGACGCAGTCGAGGCCTTCCAATGTAAACGAGACCATACATTGCTATTTTGGCTGAGATTAGTACAGTACTTTTCTCTTATTTGCGAAGAAACAATATCAATAAACTTAAAAATAAACATTAAACTTGCAATTCTTCCATAATATTGTAAAATTCAAAATTAGAATGGCGCCTATGACATGCGCACATTCCATTCATTCATTCATTCTATTTTTTTTTTAATTTGCGCATTCAGCCTTTAAAAAATTTATAACGTGAACTTTAAAACACCTAATCCATACTAGTGTGTACTTTAAAGACCTCATGCAGAGGTCGTTAATGGTCATTAATGTCGTTTGGAGAAATTGCTGGCCGCTGCGTACTGGAGGATCGAAAAGAGTGAATGTACTGCTTCTTTTTTTTAAACAATGAAGCTATTCCCTAGCAAATGGGAGAAAATTATATTACTGTTCCCCTAAAACAAGATTAAAGTAGGTAAATAAAACGGCAAGTCAAATACGAAACATCAGTCCATTTCTATCAATGGCTAATCCCTATACTTACAGGCGTAGGTATAGATGACACAGGTCATCCTGACTTCAAGCGCGGTCGTTTGCAACCCCACCCTTTACTTTAGGGAGGGGACGCAACATATATCGATAAATAAATAAAAGTGTCAAATGGACGGTTTGACATTGGGGGTCAGTCAACTTCAAATGACCCTTACTGTCCCGTACAGTGCACAAAGGTACAGTGCCACCGACTTATCTATTTGTTCAGGTAGCGATATTTGTAACTTAAATTATCATGGATAAAATAAATCGTGGACTCGGTGTACATAGATGAATAAATAAAAGTGTCAAATGGCCAATTTGACATTGTAGGTACGCCAGCCAACTTGAAATATCCCAACGGTGGTAAGGTAAATATTGTACATTGACCTGTGTGACATTTGTCAGTCGTTTCACCTTGTTCAAATAAAAAAACATATTTTGTTTATATTTTTTTCTGAATCTTTATGTAATTTAAAAAAACTAATTTCATGGTTTTCGGTTTTAGATCAGCCATTATTTTTATTTTATAATTTAAGTAACTGTACACGCGTGACGTCACAACGTAACATAAGATTTGGTTTCTTGTGTAGAATAAAAACTATTTGTACCTACTATGTCTTTTATAATAGCAGTGAAATAACAATTAATTTTACTGCTATTTTCATTGCTACTTAAATTATGAAATAAAAATAATGGCTGATCTAAAACCGAAAACCATGAAATTAGTTTTTTTAAATTACGTAAAGATTCAGAAAAAAATATAAAATTTATATGTTTTTTTTTTAACAAGGCGAGCTTGCCTTTTAAACGTCAAAGTACAATATTAGCTTTGATTACTTAACTGCTTTAGTTTGTTTAGTATTAGCATTATATTATCTGTGGTATTAGTGGTTTTTACAAACTTATAATATTAACTAGCTGTGCCCGCGACTTCGTACGCCCGGTTTATATGGAAAAATAGCAGGGTCGAACATACTAAAAATGCTTCTCCGCGTTCTAGTTATGATCTTAGGCCCATATTTATAATCAGCGCTCAAGAGTGACAGCGAGTTTGAGTTCGTATCACAAATTTCATTTCAGTACAAAACGACCTGTCAAATCCGTACTTAATACTGCTCTTAATCTTAAGATCGCTTTATAAATACGAGCCTTAGGATTTCAAGTTCACTTATTTATATATCACTTATATTTTGAGTTCGATTATGAGTTCCCCCCGCGAGCACGACTATTGAAACATAGTCGAAACGTCGGGATGAAAGGTAGATAAATCCTATGTTTTACCTAAATACGTATCGCAAGGTATCCCATTACAATTAGTAAAATTTGGATTTCGTGCTTTGAAAGGCAAGTTAAGGCGACGGTTTCGTACAGTTTGTTGTAGCATAACCATCACTTCTCAAAACCCACCTTAAAATACATATTTTGACTTTTTTCTTTTCACCAACTTATACATTCTACCCCGTCTCTATCAGAGGTGATTCGGGCCGTGTCAAGGTGAACCGCTCCGCTATACAGCTATTTATACAGCTTAACAGATACAATAGGATCACCCTATACCTTATACAGCATACCTTTACACAACGACTGTGGGCATCACAGATTAGTCATATCATATACTAGCGGCCCGCCCCGGCTTCGCGAGGGTAAAATTTGATAACATAAACAAAACATCCAAAATAAATTCATTTCTCCGAGGATATTACCCGAAATTGTACGATACCGGAGATATTTTCATTTATCATGTAGTCCCTATACCTACACATTTTTAGGAAAAAATAATCTGTGTAAGTTTGATATACTCTGTCAGTTTATTATACCTATTAGGTTTACCTATAGTTTGTCTTCTGAAACGTTTTCAAGCAAGAAAATCACACACGCATGAAACACAGGCAGAGCGTAAACGATCTAAACAAAGGTCGTTCCGCCACGTCTGACAAGTTTTGAGGGTTATTCCAGATTGATCTGTATATTGCTATAGTGACAGGTTGTACTGAAACCCTCAAATCCCTTAGCTGGTTTTTACAGCATCCCCGGGAGGAAATGCAGCTGGGACATTCTATGTTTTTCTATCACTCCCAGTCCAGCATGGAAGCTGGACCGAATAAATGATGCTGTGACTATTTCGAGCATTGACTCAGCCTGATTACGAGTACCTACTCTTCCTGGAGTGAGGAAATAATGCAGTGTCTTTGGGGCATCTGCAGGGCTATGATGCGCACTTTAGATTAGACTTCGATTTGTCTACATGTGTTGCATACTTCACTCTGAATAATGCCTGTCATTTTCCGTTGTGAAGTGCGCAACGAAAGACATAATGTGTAGACAAAACGATGTCTACAGTGCGCATCATAGGCCCGCTGGTCTCGCTCTGTTCTCGTCTGTCATGTTAAATTATTAGCCGCCTCACCTGATTCTCCCTGTCTCTATCCTATCCTGCTTTCTCGGGTCGCTGATGACAGAGATAGAGATGTCCTCGTTCCTTCTTCTGTGCTTCTTTGACTTGTGGTGTCTGGAGGCAAAATATATTAGGTACTATAGGTAGGCTACGTATTATACCATTAGACCTAGATCTGCTCGCCACGGTTTACCAGGCCTTTGCCTAAAGCTTCATTCTTCATTCATAAAGTAGCATTTTCCACTGCTAGAGAAGAGTCTCCCCCAAGGTCTGCCCCGATCGGGAGTATTTCTTTTGCCTGGCAGATCAGAAATAAATCAATAAAAAATAAAAAACAAATTGGTGAGCGCAGTGCGAGATATTACGTTCATAAAGAACGCTGCTGCCCATTTCCTAATAGTCTTCGTTGGCTCTCACGACTCACGCTTAAAAAAAAAATGGGGTGATGATCCTAAGCCCGCATCAATGGTTGAAGAGACTCAACTGACCGCAGCATTGTGCGAGGTCCTTTATAGGTACTTACTTGTGATGCTTCTTCTTCTCCTTCCTCTCGCTAGAATGTCTTCTGCTCTTCTTCTTGATGTAGACCGACCCCCCGTTGCTTTCATCCACTGTCTCCAGGTGTAGGACGTAGAGGCGGTAGATTTGCAGCAGAATTACCTGCAGTAGATGTGGTTATAAGTTGGTGATTTTAAGGACAATAACGCAAAATCACGCGCTCGCTTCGCTCGCGATATATGTTAATATGCTTCATAACGTTCTCGCACTCAATCAATACATCGAGTTTTTTAATCACTCGAATCTAATTCGCAAACAAAGGACTTTCGCATGCGGAATTGTATGATAATAGCATGCGAATGCTACTCTTTCGTAAGCGGCTGTAAGTCGGCTGATATACTACTACCTAGTATTACTATACCTAGATCAATAATGTGGAATGTTGTGTTAGCTACTCTCGCGTTACATTATACCTATCTATCTACCTACTTAACTAGGTAGCGCTCGCTTCGCTCGCGTCACAATAAGTTAAGATATATATTTATAAGGATTTAAAAGATCCGATCGCATAAAAAGTTTACCAGTGTATTTTTACAGGTGAAGAAGACGTTCATATAGTTGACGATCTTGTACTCCACGATGACTAGAATCCTGAATGCGAAGAACGGAGCATCCTGGAGTACGATGTTCATCATGATGGCGCAGACTTCTATGGAGCAGCAGCAGGCGCGAGGGTTGTTTCTGTACGGAAGAAAGTAGGAGTCGCTTACCTATTCAAATGGGTAGGTTGGTGCCAGTTGGTCAATGTTTCATGCAGGTTTTAATAGTATTAAAATATGGAAAACATGCAGATGATATCACCAAAATTAAGAATGCCTGTGACTAGTTCACTCACACTGGAAACGCGACGCTCCGAGGCATTTTCTAGTTCTGTCCCTAGTACTATTATATATTCTGTGGTTCTGTCAATGAAATGTCTATCTTTTTGCATAGTAGATAAAGTTCTACCTATATCGCGTCGTTTCCTGGTGTGAACTGAACCGCAGGGTATAATTTACATAGAACGAAGGTATTTTAATGTTCCAAAATAGGAAAAAATAAAGATGCGAAGAGCTATGCTTAGCTAGAAGCGTAAAAATTGAATTTTAAAATAGGTGCAGCTTCGTAAATGCTCTAGTAAAATAAAAAATACTTGCGTTGGCTGCAACGCAGATTCCAAACCATACTATAATCTAGAAACTTATTTTTTTAAACCTAGTATATTGAAATTTTGAATGTAGAGAAATTGGTGTCGATTCTGTTGTACACATAAGTAACTTACTTCAGTTTGGCCAAGTTTTTTTTTAAATTTATAAATAAGCAACACAACAGCTGACTTAGAGCAACACGGAAGGTCGCGTTACTCTAACATAGCTAATTATGATGATATAATATGAAAGAAAGAAATAACAAATTCGCCTCGGGCAGGAATCGAACCTGCGACTCTACTCTGGATTGCCTATCAAAAATCCCCAAAAAAAGAAATGATGATGTCAAATTAATGTTACACGCTTAAAATAAAGACAGCATGCTAGATGGTGACCTCTTAATGGGGCACCTTCATTAAAGAAAAAAAAGTTCTCCTTTACTCGATAGGGGGCGCCGTTGTAGGAAAAATTTAGTTGTCAAAGTCAAAATCATTCTGCTGTCATGTGTTAGACTGGCTACTACTCTTTGGTATTCATTATTACTGCGTTTTGTTGTCTGTTATTATCACACAGCGGATATTTGTTTGGTATGTTAATTCCTACATTCCTCTTCACTTTATTGAGACATAGACTCTTTACATCAGGATATTGAATTAAATCCAAATTTAGGTAAGCAGGTACGTTATAAAAAAAATATTATTAAAACAATAAAATAAAATAAATAAAAATATCAAATCCAATTTTTTTTATTACGTATTGAGTGTTGCCATAGTATTTGACAGATTTGTTTCAAGGTTATCAGCGCCATCTATTGATACTTTTAAAAACTCGAAACGAATTCGCCCCATTAAAGCACTATTATGTCATTTAAGTTACTTTTGTCTACAACAGAATCCTCACCATTGTAGTAAGGTATATGCAGGCGAAAAAATATCACAATTATAGTCATTAGTTAATGCTTTGGTTAAAAAGAGAGGTCCGACGTGTAAATGTGACGTCACAATTACACTAGCTTCCATATAAAATTTCGTTTCGAAGAGAGAATAGCTTTATGATGGTATATCTCGGTGATTTCTTGATCAATTTAATTTCTGTTTTCACTGTTGTTATTATAATTTCCGATATTTTTTGTAAATAAGTTCAGATACGGATAATATTTTGTATGCATAAACCATATTTCCATCAGTAGAGACCTAGAAACGAAACCGAAAAAAACTAAACCAAATCGTTAACAAGAGTGTAAGCAGGCGGCGTGCAAGTAAAATACGTACATGTCAGACCTATGTGCTGTTCCTCTGGACTTGCGACTCTTCGTGGCCGTGAGCACCACGGTGAACTGGATGAGGGACCACGACCAGATGGCGAGGGTCAGCAGGACCAGCGTCTGGTTGGTGGCGACCGACTTGTCTTTGAACGAGTCGAAGAATTCGATGATGTCTGCTGCTGTGCCTGGGCAATTAAGGAGGAAAGTACTCTAAATCAGGCTTAGCACGGTCCGGCATTTCACTTTGTTATGATAGTAAATAGTTGAATTTTCAATAAATCTATATATGGTTAGCTTCTCTAAAATATGGAGAACAACTAGATTCATAGATATAACATAAAAATACTATGATTACACCAGGAAATCATCAGAAATATCATAAAAAACTGGCATCTCAATGCTGAATTTCAACAACTGTGACATTTCTATGAGCTTAGAAACAGCAAAATGATATATCGAATTCACCGTATAATTATGAAGAACATCATAATCAACTCTGTTTTTCAATACCTTTTGTGTACATTGAGATATATGCAAAAATATGTGAAATCGGCTATAAACAGCCCCATGCTAGAGGACAGAGCGCGCATTCTGTTATTGGTTTGAAAGGGACAGTTGCCGCGAGCACATAGACCCTTAATGATAGAAATGGTGATTGTGGATTTGAGAATATTTCGGTGAGGCGATGATGAGTTGACAATCCGGACGGACATGATTTTTTTTCGTAGTTTCATTTAAAAAGCTACCGGTAAACCCAGATATGTGCTTGTTTAGTAAATAAAAAAGAAAATACAGTGATTTCACTTCTATTATTTCAAGTTGCACCTACCTATCCATTCTCGTGAAATGTTGCGCTCGTTTCGCTCACTCGCGTAATATTTTGAATCCGTAAAATGTCGCGTTCGCTTTTTCGCTCGCATAACGAGTTGACTATTTTTCTAGAAATGTCGCGCACGTTTCGCTCGCGTATTATACTACTTACCAATATACACCAATAGCAGCTGACTGAGCTGATCCCTGGTGAGGTCTCCTTTGGGCAGCATCCAGCGCCCCACGATGAGGACCAGCATAAGAAACTGCTCAATCAAGGTCACCCACATTTCTGTAGGTATCTTGGCGGAGAGGACGTTGGTGGATTCCGTCGTCATGGGCTGGAGGAGGAAAGTATTGATTGACTACTTGACTCGTGCTATTGCAAAATAGTTCAAGAGATGGCGCTGTAAGTAAGTAAGTAAAGGCAATGAGACGTTTGAATGGATCCACATTTTCGCCGGAGTATTTGAAGGTACTGTACCTCAGTTGGTCAGAGCAGCTTCACGGTTCGCCAAAGGTCATGGGTTCAAAATTTTATTGGACTTCAGGACAATGCAGTCTGAAGACCTGATTGGGTGACATTCTTGGAGGGTCTTTTGAGCCATCGCGCATCGGCAGGGTTAGATGATTAATTATTTATTAAGGTGGCCTATTGGGCAGTTTCAAAACTCAGACACCACAGTTTACCGGGTCGACACAAAAAGTACATACCTCATGAGTACTAGCCTCGCTGCTTACAACCACAACTTCTGTGGTCTTGTTCATAGAGTTTTTTTTGTTCGCTGCATCAACCTTGTGGAGCTCGAGCAGCCATATCGCCGGCACCACCAGACCCAGGTAGATGAATACCGAGGGGCAGAACCTGGCCAGAAAAGTAACGAAATGTTACGGTTCGACATATTGGCCTCAATTCACGCCGTCCAGTTACTAATTCTAATTCTTAGTAGCGCTGTCACTTTCTTAACTTTGACATAAGAACAGGATAGCAAACAAATACGTGAGTTTGACATTTCTTATCTGACTTAAATTAAGTAAAATTAGTGAGCACGCTCTATGGTCATTCCTTATTTAAAGCGCCGTACGTCAAATTTAGAATGTCAAAGTCACGTGTTTGTTTGCTATCCTGTTCTTATGTCAAATTTAAGAAAGTGACAGCGCTACTAAGAATTAGAATTAACAATAGTGCGTCCTGAATTAGCACCATGTATTATTAGGCTTACTATAAAATGATGATTATGTATGACACCAAAAAAGGTATTATTATTATTAAAAAAAATTCAAGGAATAGATAAGTTTCTATCTACATTAAGGCCCGTATTTATAATCAGCTCTTGAGACTGACAGCGAGTTTGATTTCGTATCAGAAATGTCATTTCAGTACAAAACGGACTGTCAAATCCACACCTAATATTGCTCTCAATCTTGAGATCGCTTTATAAATACGACCCTAAGTGTAAATAAATACTCTACGCGACCGAAACGAGCTCTTCATTTTACGAAGAAAGAAAAAATGAGAGGGAGGACCACTATTTATACAAAATAATTTAAGTATTTTTTTAATTTAATTCAAGCACAGTCGAAACTGTGAAGTTGTTTTGTCAAAGAACATAAAATTTGAATAGATCGCTAACCGCTAATACTGACTAATGGATGATGACGCAATTTCCGGTTCCGAAACACGTGGCTCCATCCGGCCGGATGTGACGTCACGGCGTTTCCTTATCAGTCGGCTTTTTTCGTTACTTTTGTCTGGATATACTACAAATTTTCTTGTTTTATTACCAAGGTAATTTTGTATTGTAAATGAAATGTATGCGTGTGTTTGTGATGATGATGACGTTGCAATAGTACATTGTTGTCGAGGCATGGAAAACCAGAAATTGACGGACGAGTAGGTAGGGATTGGCAATAATACGGGTCAGGCAATTGCTTTTTCCGCCGAGGCTTACATAGTGCTTTTCTCAAATTAATGCAAGGAAATACATAAATATAAAATCTATGGCGTACAGCCTCAGTGCTAGGTCAACACAAATGCAAATGATTGAAACTAAACGTAAGTGTACCTACTTAGAAAAAAAAAGTTTTGGCATGCAGTCATGGCGTCTTGGACTTTGCTGGAGAGTTTTGGCATGGAGGAATGGCGTTTTGTACTTTGACGGAGCGCTTTGTTGTTCGAAATTTGAAAAAGACGAGTTCTATGACAAAAATAAAAAAGTTTTTTTTTAATTTGAGAAACCGTAAATGTCAAAGTTTGCGTATTTATTTTGCATAAGGAATAAGACTATTTTCATGCATGTTTGAGAAAAGTACTTTGGCATGCACCGAGATAGAGAACAGACATGGCAAACACATCAAAAATATAGAAAAGAGACGAGCTCAATATCCTTTCCGATTGATTTTTCTTGAAAATTTTACAAGTCCAGCTGCCATACTAATTGCACTCGAAAATTTGGCTAAGTCGATGGTCCATACAAAATCAATCAAAACTTTTCTAAGTTCCGGACACCCCTTCTTTGGCGAAGGAAAAAAAAGTCAACATTTTGGGAAGTCAACTTTTTGGGAAATGGATAATCAACTTTTTGCGAAGTCAACATTTTAGGAAACTCAACTTTTTGGGAATGGGGAGTCGACATTTTAGGAAGTCGACAAAATGGTCCTAAAGGCTCAATATAAGATGTAGATCTCTAATGACTTTGAAGACATTCTAGACTATCTCTTATTCGGAAAACAAGTTATTGATTTATAAGAGCATCCTGAAACCAGTTTGGACCTACGGCATAGTACTATGGGGCACTGCAAGTAATTCAAACCTATAATTTCTCCAACGATTCCAAAATGAAGTTTTTCCTAACATCTTAAAATGCCCCATTGTTTACAAAAACATCTGATATGCACGCCTATCTTCAAGCTCCTAGGTCCCTCTACCTACTAGTTTCTTTCTACAGTCGTCGGAAGTCAAGCAGCTGGAACATTCTATATTTTTATCACAGATAAAAGTGGCATCATTATCGGTAGGTACCGGTAATATAGAGAATTTGTATGGAAGAGCTATTTTTTTTCATATTTCGACCTATGTTCCTTGTTCAGTTTCATGGGTAGATTCACAGTCAGCTCATTTTTTTTACTCTATCATCAGACCATCATATCAGTTATTATCGACCATCATTTTATTTGTTGCTCCGTAGCCCTCTACGTCGTAGTCGGCGTAGGCCCTCTACCCTCTACGAGCTACGGAGCTACGTCACTATTTGCCAATATTTTGAATTACGAAATTTTAAAATGTAAACGTTTTGCTAATATAATTTTTCCTCCTTCTCATCTCCTTCTTATCAAGTGGGCGTACGACCCGATGAACGTAGCAACTGTCTCTGGGGTCTATTGGTCTGAGCCATTGGCTTACGATCCGGAGGTCCTGGGTTCGATTCCCAGGGGGGAGCACAAAAGTTGATGTTTGTTAAAGTTTTCAAGCCGCCAATACAATGACCTGTGACATGACTAATATCTACTACATTTACTATATTTATCTACTATATTTACCGGGACCAACAGCTTAACGTGCCTTCCGAAGCACGCAAACACTCGAGTTGTTATACCACTACCACCGACCGGTCACCGATCCATGGCCTGACCACGGCGATGGTTGCTTAACATTCGCTATCGGAATGAAAAAGCACTAACCACTTGACCACGAGCGCTTCGAGAGATATTGATTCTAACGGTTAGAAATTTACCTTCAAATTCATTGATAAGTAAATGCCTATGACCTTCCAGAAAGGGTTGTTTCATTCAGCCCTCACTCATTCTAGACCCTGACCTTCAAAGCTGGTGGAAGAGCTGGCATTTGGCAGTATTGTCAACGCGCGCCGAGCCGTGACAAGCTTACCTACACTTGACTCTTAAATAACACGACCAAGTTGAGGTGTAAGTATAAATAAATAAATAGGCCGCATGTGGCCCGCGAAACCTTTGCTTGCGGCCCTTCGGGCCAGGCGGCTTTCAACTAACTAATTTTATTTTTATTCATTTTAATTCTTAAATTAAAAAAAAAAACTTTCAGTCTAGCTAGTCTAGTTCCTTCTCTCTTACTCTTTTTGCATCGATATCGCTAATAGAAATCGCGCAATATCACTATAATCCAGTCTGTGGAGATATGCAAAAGCCTTTGTTCTACAAAAGGTGGCGTAGAAAATGTTTTGACACAATATTGTTTAGGTATGGCAGGTCAATAAAAATCCAAGTTCTCGACCTTGAAGGACCCAGGCGTTAGGCGCCATCTTGAATTTAAGGTGCCAAAATTAGGTATATTTTAAATAACTTCTCAATTCTTTACTAAATCACAAGAGTGTCTATGAAGGGTTCAAAGAAGACAAAATTGCCTACATTTTATGCATACATGATTATTCTGTAAGTCTTTTAGGTAAAAAGTTTCAAGCGGCGGACATAATAATAATGAATATATTTTCATTCTACACGAAAATCCTACAAATATTATAAAATTCGATAGTTTGGATGTTTGTTGGATAAATCGGGGTGAAACTTGGGCCTTGTCTTGGCACACATATTGATTAGGTTCTGGAACAGGCCATAAGCTACTTTTCACCGCGGAAAAACCTTCATTTCCACGGGAAAACTCATTTAACTCGGGTGGAAATAATAATACGCGCACAAGTAAGTTGACTCGATAGGCACACATCCCCCGAAATTTGTTAGTAACATGTAAAAATTTCAAATTTTAAAAGTATTGTTATTTTTAACAATATTTTTTTTATAAAATTGCGGCCCGCCAAAAAAATTTTTAAATTAATTTGGCCCGTGGGGTCAAAAAGGTTGAAGACCACTGGTATAAAGTATAAGTATAAAGTATAAGGAGGAGGTACTGAGGAGTTGAAGGGAAATTTATTCGTATCCAATGCACCCTGGAACAGACGTAGGCTACTTTTCACCGCGAAAAAACCTTCATTCCCACGGGAAACTTTGTGTAGCAATAGAGCAAATTCATAAAAATCATTCTCGTTATCTGTGTGTTAATAATACTAGGTGTAAGGGACAGTAATGCTGGGTGTAAGGGAAAATAATACTGGGTCTAAGGGACAATAATAAGGTAGGCAGGGTGTAAGTGACTGTTACACCCGTAAGGGACAGAAGTTCTGGGTGTAAGGGAAAGCAATATCGGGTGTAAGGGACAATGTTCGGGACGGTAATACCGGGTGTAATAGACAGTAAAAGAGTGTGTAAGGGACAGTAATACTAGGTGTAATGTAATGGACAGTAGTACTGGGTGTAAGGGACAGTAATTCCGGGTCTAAGTGACAGTAATATTGGGTGTAAGGGACAGTAATGCCGGGTGTAAGGGACAATCATACTGGGTGTAAGGGACAACTTATGTTTAGGTTGCTTACGCTCTGCCTACCCCATTAGGGTTAAAGGTGTGATTATATGTATGTATGTATGTAAGGGACAATAAAAATGTATGTAAGAGACAATAAAACAGAGTGAAAGGGACTGTTAAACAGGGTGTAAGTAGCAATCATACTGGGTGTAAGGGGACAGTAATGCTGGGTGTAAAGGACAGTGATACTGGGTATAAGAGACAGTAATAGCGGGTGAAAGGGACAGTAAAACATAGTGTAAGGGACTGTTAAACAGGGTGTAAGAGACTGTTAAAAAGGTTGTAAGGGACAGCAAGGGTGTAAAAGACAGTGTTTGGGACGGTATAACTGACTGTAAGGGACAGTAAAAGAGGGTGTAAGACCCTTACTGTCTTAAAAGGACAATAATACTAGGTGTAAGGACCTCTTTGCATACTTCAACTCACAATTTCCACTCCTAGTTATCCTTCACAGTGAGCGTGAAGACTCCCTCAATGAGCGGCAGTAAGATCGAAACAGCCAGATTAAAGTGTAACAATGAGTATTGGTATCTACCCGTAGTCATTGATACACTTTAATACTGTCACCTGCCATATAGCTATGACGCCGTGAGCCGGTATAAGGGACAGTAAAAGCGGGTGTAAGGGTTAATAATACTGGGTGTAAGGGACCGTATTGCCGGGTGTAAGGGACAATAATGCCAGGTCTAAGAGACAGTAATGCTGGGTGTAAGGGACAGTGATACTGTATGTTAGGGACCTTTTTGCATACTTCAACTCACCACTTCCACTCCTGGTTATCCTTGATAGTGAGCGTGAAGACTCCCTCAATGAGCAGCAGTAAGATCGGAGCAGCCAAATACCAGTACTCATTGTTACACTTTAATACGGTCACCTGCCATATAGCTATGACGCCGTGAGTAGCAAAAACTAAGCGGGTTATCACTGCTTTTATTGTCGCTAGCACTTTGCCCACGTTCGCCATCTTGGATTTTAATTTTGAGGTTCGTTTTTTATAATTTAATGTTCATTTTTAGCGGCCATTTTGAATTTGGTTTCAGTTTGGTGATAGGTACTTTAACTTTGTCATTGTTTATTAATTTTAAAGGTCTTTTCTAGTTGTTACGTAAAAACATGATGTTTTAATTCAACTTAAGGTGCTTAAAGTATTAAATTAGCATAGATATTTATTTTAACACATTTGACTACAATTAAACTATGAAGGCACAGGAAGGCACTCAGTAATTTTTTAAGGAACTTTAATAAAGGCACTTATTTATCTATTTTTACACTAATACACTAAATCTTGTTATTTTAACAAACAGTTTTCTTTCAATGTATCAAAGTCCAAAATAAAGTCTAAAAACTATAACCTTTTCGAAGAAATAAATGAATTTTCATTTTTTTTTTTTATAAATTTTAACAAAAAAGTAAGTCATCGACTCACTGATTCCCGAAACCGAAACAAACTGAAACAAATCTGAAAGAAATTGCCAATTTCACTCTTAATATTGAACTATCTCTTAGTTTCGTAAGCATTACTGCATATGTTCCGAAAGTACGTACAACGGAATGTATGAAAGACGCCATGGAAATGAAAATGGCGGGAAGTGTCGTGGTTGGCGGCCATTTTGCGCGCGCATCTTGCAAATTGGCAAATCAGGGAGGGTTCTTAGAAAGAGGGACAGGTTTCCCTTGCCAAGATACTTTTGCTGTCCAGATTTAACAAATAAGCCTTATTTCAGATGAAATAGACGTCAAAATTGTGGTTGATCTTTCTTTTTGACGTAGAGTATTCTCTGGTTAGTAAATAGGGATGTTTAGTGTTAGTACCTACTTTTTCTGTTAGTATTCGTTTAAAGTTAATGAAATAATGTGGTAGTTAACAAAATTGTGTCACTGTGTAAAATTCATTACTTATTTCTGTTTCATTTAGGCCGTAAAAAAAAATTACTGAAGTATTTTCGACCTTTGCTACGAACTTACTACACCGTAGCGCGTAGGCATTAGAACTGCTTTTCTGGAGTATATTCTCGTCTTTTGAAAAATTGTGTAGGTTAGTTTCGCAAGAAATAAAATTATTGTGTAATGTGTATTTAGCACATCCCTAGGTTTTTAGGATGGACTATGTAGGTAATTTATACAACGTGTAACAGAAAGGGTATATGCATCGAGAAATGTGTGAATCTACCCATGAAACTGAACAACATTCCCTAAGAACCATAGGTCGAAAAACGAAAAAAAAAAGTGACCTTTCATACAAAATGTATCAGCTAATAGCGTATTTAGTATGGGAAGAAAAATATCTTCGACCTATGTTCCTTAGGGAAAGTTGTTCAGTTTCATGAGTAGATTCACACATTTCTCGATGCATATACCCTTTCGGTTACACGTTGTATAAGTGCTATAGAAGCCAAAAATACCGATTTTAGAATTTTTGTCCGTCAATCTGTTTGTTTGTTTGTTCGCTCCTCACGCAAAAACTATCGCACCAAATTGAATGCGCTTTTTTGTTGTAGATATTGCTGAAGTGAAGGTCTTACTTAGACCCGTATGTATTTATAATCAGCTCTCAAGAGTGACAGCGAGTTTGAGTTTGTATCAGAAATGTCATTTCAGTACAAAATTACCTGTCAAATCCGCACTCAATATTGCTCTCAATCTTGAGATCGCTTTATAAATACGAGCCTTTTCGAAATTCCACCTGGAAGTAGAGATATAACAAAAATGTGCTTGGTCATAAAAATATTTTTTGCTACTGCATCCATACCTACTATCCATATATATGAAAGAGGATTAAATCCTGAAAAATATTTTTTTCGGTTTTTTGATTGCGCACAAGAAGACATTAAACGCGGGAAAATACTTTATTACCTCGGAAAACTCATTTAACGCGGGAGAAACCGCGGGCGGAAAGCTAGTGAAAAATAAAATTTACTTCGTAGATAGTAAATGAGGATGAAACGTGTACTATCTCTGTTACTAAGGCTCATATTTATAAAACGATCTCAAGATTGAGAGCAATATTAAGTATAGATTTGACAGATCGTTTTGTACTGAAATGACATTTTTGATACGAACTCAAACTCGCTGTAACTCTTGAGAGCTGATTATACATACGGGCCTAAGAATATCAATTAATTTTCAATCATGTACGGTTTTCTTTTTTAATCAGTTTTTTTTAATTTGTGAAGGCTGTCTCTTTCTAACTATAACTAGCTTGATCAATTTGTAAAATAAAACAAAATTTAAAATGCGTAAATTTTTTATATTAAATGCCTTTATTTCATATTGTAAGTATGTATTTTAATTATCCTTATACTGGGTGTAAGGGACAGCGTCCCGCAAACTGATAGGGGTTGCTCAGCCAACGAAACTGAACAACTATCTCTAGGATTTTTTCCATACAAATTGTCTGCTCGAGGTGGTCATTTTGTATGAAAAAGCAATTTTTTTTTCATTTCCTGAAAAAAAATCCTGGTGATAGTTGTTCAGTTTCGTTGACTGAGCAACCCCTATCAGTTTGCGGGACGCTGCTGTAATGACAATGACAAAGACAATGGGTGTAAGGGACATCGTACCAGAAACGTATAGAGGTTGCTCAGTCAACGAAACTGAACAACTCTCGCCACGAGATTCTTCAAGAAATAAAAAAAAAAATTCGCTGTCCCTTACAACTTATAATGTACCTACTATTTTCTTTCAGGGTTTATGAACATGTTATGCGCTGGAGTTGAGTCATTTCGAAGGGTAAGTAAAGTAAATATTTCGGGGCCGTTAATATGGAACATTGACACTTCAAAAGATAGTGACATTTGCCAGTCGTTGTAAAGTGTACAGTAATTAAACGCTCTACAATATCTAAAGGCGATGATCAAATAAATTGCAAGCAACTATTTAATTATTTTTTTTCAATTTTTTTATTCGCCAGTTTTCGAGATAACACAAATTTCATTTGCATTTATATTTCATCAATATTTAATACAATATTTCGTATGACTAATATAATATTACATACATACATAAAATCACGCCTTTATCCCTAATGGGGAAGGCAGAGCAAAAACGACCCAAACAAGTTGTTCCGCCACGTCTGACAAGTTTCGAGGGCTAATACGGATGATGATTATGTATATTGCTATAGTGACGGGTTGTCAGCCCATCGCCTAAATTGCAATACACTGAAACCCTCGATTCCCTTAGCTGATTTTTACAGCATGCACGGGAGAAGATGCAGCTGGCACATTCTATGTTTTTCTATCACTCCCAGTCCAGCATGGAAGATATATAATATTATATTAGCTATAATATAACGCTATAGAAGAGACACTCCCACCCCCTCACCGCGTCAACCGGAGCGCGAACCGAACCACACAACCCCCTCAACGCGTCAACCGAAGCGCGAACCGAACCACACAACCCCCTCACCACGTCAACCGGAGCGCGAACCGAACCACACAACCCCCTCACCGCGTCAACCGGAGCGCGAACCGAACCACACAACCCCCTCACCGCGTCAACCGGAGCGCGAACCGAACCACACAACCCCCTCACCGCGTCAACCGGAGGGCGAACCGAACCACACAACCCCCTCACCGCGTCAACCGGAGCGCGAACCGAACCACACAACCCCCTCACCGCGTCAACCGGAGCGCGAACCGAACCACACAACCCCACTTCAAACGAGCACACGACACGTTGTTGTAACGCGCACACATGTAGTAAAGGAAGATGTCCATGAATGAGGGCATATTTACACACACAAGTGTGACTAAGCGGCAGTCGTGAGATAAAAACATCCTAACTAGCATAGTCTTCTACATTTTTTACTAACATTTTGACTGCCTCCGTGGTCAAGCGGTCTGAGCCATGGGCTCACGACCCGGAGGTCCCGGGTTTGATTCCCGGCGGGGGACAATGACTTTGTGTTGTTGTTTTTATTTTGGTTAGGACATTGCAGGCTGATCACCTGATTGTCCAAAAAGTAAGATGATCCATGCTGTCGGATGGGCATGTACAAATAGTCGGTCCTGCGCCTGATTTCTCTCCGGTCGTGACAGTCAATCTGTCCCATCAGAATAAGAGAATGAAGGAATAGAGAGTGAGAGACAAACACTTGGGCACTAAAATCTAGTCCTGCGCAGTTGGCCTATCTCTGGGAGATTGGCCGCTATCACCGAAAATCGGTGGGAGGACTAATTCGCCTAGTTCAAAAAAAATAACTTAATTTTTTTTTTTTTTTTTCTGAATCTTTACGTAATTTAAAAAAAACTAATTTCATGGATTTCGGTTTTAGATCAGCCATTATTTTTATTTTCTATTTTAAGTAACTGGACACGCGTGACGTCACAACGTAACATAAGATTTGGTTTCTTGTGTACAATAAAAACTATTTGTACTATGTCTTTTATAATAGCAGTGAAATAACAACGGTAGGGCACATTAATTTCACTGCTATTTTAAAAGACATAGTACAAATAGTTTTTATTCTACACAGTTACTTAAATTATAAAATTAAAATAATGGCTGATCTAAAACCGAAAACCATGAAATTAGTTTTTTTAATTTACGTAAAGATTCAGAAAAATATATAAAATAAATAAGTTTTTTTTTAATAAGGCGATTTTTACAATTACTTCCCAAACAGGTAAACCATGCTTCTGAAAAATCATTGAAACTGGGATCTCATATTCGAACAGAGGACGAAAATAACAACATGAAGTTTCAAAGTACCAAGAGACCAGAAGTGACGGCGCAAGTATTTGATACGTCAGAAACATTTGATAATCTCGGTGGAAAAATAAAAGCGACAAAACCTTCTTTGCGATCAGACTCGAAAAGAACTGACGGTGTTTTTAAACTACAGGTGCAGTACGGCGGTTAAGGATCAAAATCAGGACAAAGCTTGCACTTTCGCGTGATGGGTTGAATTGGTCTCAGACTAGTTGTACACATCCTAAGGTATCTTTTGAGATATGTTGCCCTGGTGGGTACACTCTATGGGTCTGCAGGCAGGGTCGGTTAGGTTACTATAGGAGCAATTACAGTATTTCAATGATATAGAAGTGGTGCTCGAACAAAGTTTGGAGCACACCCTGGTCAGATTCACATCGTGGTGAAAAAAATCCAAAATGGCGGAAAACAAGATGGCCGCCATACAAAATAAAAAGTCAGATATCTCCTAAACGATGAGAGATAGATGGAGAGTGCTCGAATAAATATTATAGGAAATGATAGTGGGTAACTTTCGGTGACCACGAAAATCCAAGATGGCGGATCCAAAATGGCGCCTGATAAAAAAAATGCTTCGATCAGGCTGCAATTTGGTTGGCAAGTTGCTCGTAGTGGGAGTGAATAGTACGATTCTGTATTTGAATGTGTTGTATTATTATTTCTGTGGTCATCTCCCCCCCTACGAGGAACTGTTTACGTGACAGAATCGATTAAAGTTTCTTTAAATACAAGGGTTTTTGTCGCCAGAGCTGATCAAAGTTCCCTATGATTTATGATTTGAAAATGAGGGGTTGCGCCTACAGCTCAACAGCCACTGCGACCTGTGTAGATCTATTGTAGCTAACCCTCCTAATTTTTATAGGGCCTCATCCAGTCGGGCCCTTTTGAAGAATGCCACGATCTGTCTGGGGCCTAAACCTTGGACGTCTTGAGGGATCAGCTGATAGCTGCCCGTTGCCCTATTTCTAGTGTGAGCCATAGCGTCACACTCGCAGAGGACGTGGATCGGTGTTTCCTCGTCCTCCACACAATATCTACAGTACGGGTTGTCCGACAGCCCCATTCTGCATAGGTGCTTGTTGAGTTTACAGTGCGCCCAGTGAGGGCCCTCGTTACCAATCTAATATCATTCCGGCTAAGTGATAGTAGCGCGGAAGTGTATTTCGGAGTGAAGCCTCGGATCAGCAGCTTTGAATGTTCGAGCCCATTCGCTCCTGACCATAATTCTTTAGATCTTTGGGTCGCCCAGAAGTTCAGGACCCGTCGAGGGGCTGTCTTGTTGATGCCCAGACAGGGCTCGGGTCCCGCACAGCGGGAGCCAGAGCCCTCCCTGGCCAATTCGTCTGCCGCCTCGTTCCCCCCGATCTCTGAATGTCCCGGAACCCAGCCCAGAGTAACTTCGTTGTGGGTACCTAGACGATTCAGAAGATCAATTGCCTCCATAGTTAGTTTGGAGTTGACGTTGTCGGACTGCAAAGCCTTCAGAGCGGCCTGGCTGTCCGACAAGATTAGGATACGTTTTCCTTGATAAACCAGGTTGAGGTGTAAGCAGTCAATGATCGCATACATCTCCGCCTGGAAGACAGTGGCGAAGGGACCAAGGCTTGTGGCCTTCTTGGTTTTAGGTTTCTTACAGAAGACACCCGCTCCCGCTAGACCATCCCTTCTTGAGCCGTCTGTGAACCAGACAAGCTCTGCCTTTCTGAATATGGAGGGGATCCCATTATTCCAAACCTCCCTCTCAGGTATTATAACTTTGTATTTCCTGTTAAAGTTATGCGTTGACACCATGGAAAGAGGTTGTCCCTAAGGTTGCGCATGGTGTTGGAGTGCCAGTCTCTCCTTCCCGCTTCAATGGCTCGAAGCATCGATGCTCGAGCCTCCTTCTGCACGTATACGTGTAGAGGGGGCAAATTTAGCAGCGCTTCCATGGCCAAGGCGGGTGTGGGTGGAGGAGATAGCACCAGTGATTGTCAAGCAAGCAAGTCTTTGGAGCCCATTGAGGATGTTGATGTATGTGCTCATTGTCGCTTTTTTGGCCCACACAACACAGCCGTACATGACCATAGGTCTCACGACGGCCGTGTATAACCAAAGTAGGTCCCCATACAAAAACCGTTGTATTTAAAGAAACTTTAATCGATTCAGGCGCGTAAACAGTTCTTCGTATTGGGAGAGAGGACCACAGAAATAATAAAACAACACATTCAAATACAGAATAGTACTATTCACTCCCACTACGAGCAACTGTTTCCACGCAAGACCTGATCAAAGTTCTTGACACAAAAAACCCTTGTATGGCAGCCATCTTGGAAAACGGTGGATTTGAAAAACGAACTATAAATATCGAATTAGTACTTCAATAACCTCTCAACAACCAAATTGCAGCCTGATCGGAGCATTTTTTTTATCAGGCGCCATTTTCGATCCGCCATCTTGGATTTTCGTGGTCACCGAAAGTTACCCACTATCATTTCCTATAATATTTATTCGAGCACTCTCCATCTATCTCTCATCGTTTAGGAGATATCTGACTTTTTATTTTGTATGGCGGCCATCTTGTTTTCCGCCATTTTGGATTTTTTTCACCACAATGTGAATCTGCCCAGGGTGTGCTCCAAACTTTGTTCGAGCACCACTCCTATATCATTAAAATACTGTAATTGCTCCTATAGTAACCTAACCGACCCTGCCTGTAGACCCATAGAGTGTACCCACCAGGGCAACATATCTCAAAAGTTATCTTAGGATGTGTACAACAAGTCTGAGACCCATTCATCCCATCACGCGAGAGTGCAAGCTTTTTCGGCTAACAGCCGTACATGGCATAGGTGGACGCTACTTATTTTAGTTGGGTCCTGTCACTTTCCAATAATTGAATTTAAAAAAGAAAACAGAAACACAACATCTCAGTAAAGGCGTAACTCTTGCTATCAAACATTACACAAATCATACACAAACCACGGGGCAGAGAGTGGAAAAATAAAACCCTTTCCCTCTTTGCCCCGCGGGGGTATGTTTTGTGTGATGTTTGAGAGCAGGAGTCACGTCTTAACACAACAAGATATTGTGGTTCGAATCCCACCGCGTATAGTTGGGGTAAAATAATTTGAGCCGATGAATGTTATCACTAAAAAAGGGTAATAAATGCGAGCTGACTGCACAATCTTGATTATTTGCGGGAAGATTTGTTTTTCTTGGTGGCGCTGGCAATATTATTATACAATTCTTAGTTGCTTTTGTGATAAAGCGGAGTAAAGAGTGTTTTATTGTGACAAATCAATCGACATGTTTCGTTTCGACAAATAGCATACCAAACAACTTTCCCAAAGCACAAAAATTTTACCTCGGAAACAAAATCTTGTGTTTTTTTATACTGAGATGCTCTCCGGGATCTCCAGATTTGTATGGAAAATGCAAACATTTTTTTCGAGCTTAAATTGTACTTTGGGAAAGTTGTTTTGTATCATGAGTAGAACATGTGGTTTAAAGGAACGCAGTAGGTACTTTTTTTTTTACACCCTGTATACAGTGAAGAAAATAATCCGTACTGGGCCGGGTTGACTAAGGTCTTAGTCCGGTCATGCATTAAATACACTCAGTAGCATATTGCAAATAGGTCCTTACAAAAAAAAAAGGTTGTCTATGGTCCCATTTCCCTATTCAGGGTAGGGTAGGCTCGTGCACCTCGGTGGGGAAATATATGAGCTGATGATGACTGTTCTGTAAGTGCGTCTTAATAGTAATAACCATCTCTTCCAGAAATCAAATGATGAGCCACCTGCCCAACAAGAAGATGTTTTGCCTCTAGAAGCAGTCGAATCATTAGTCATGTCTATACAGGAAAACAATAAACAGAACATAGCTGATATAGTCAAAGATATTCATGGTAAACTGGATATGGTGTATAATAAGAAAGGTGGAGGGCCGAAGATGCTTACAGATAGAGCTCCTACTGAGAGACCTAAAGGTATGTTAAGCCCATTACAGACGCAGCTCTAATATACCGGGTGTAAGGGACAGCGTCCCGCAAACTGATAGGGGTTGCTCAGTCAACGATACTGAGGAAATGAAAAAAAAAAATGCTTTTCCATACAAATTGTCTGATCGAGGTGGTCATTTTGTATGAAAAAGAATTTCGTTGACTGAGCAACCCCTATAAGTTTGCGGGTCGCTGCTGTCCCTTACACCCGGTATATTAAAATATCTGGTGACCTCTGCCCACCTACAATTTGTATGAAGGAAAGGGCCAGCATAAATGGTGGTAGGGTAACTGTACCAGTAGTCAGCCTTTTAACGGAAATTTCAAAGGCCTAAAATAAGACAACAACATTTAGCATGGCAAACATAAACAAATATTTTTGGTTTTTTCGCTGTTGTAATTCTGTCTCTATTTTTTTCAAATTTTAGTCAGAAACAAAACTAAACTAAAAGTTAAGTTGTGTCTACAACAGAATCGCCACTAATTATCAACTTTAGGAACCTCTGCAGCCCATGGCTCAGACCACTAGACTACAGCGGAGGCAGTTAAATACTTTATTTTTTATTTACGCTACTTTATCTACTTACAGATGTTATACAAGAAATGGACAGGATTCTAAAAGAATTCCTACAGAAAGGCAAGTCCGACGAAATCATAAAAGCAGCTGCAGGTATGTTAAAGATCGCTTCTTATCTTGCTCGACCTGGAGGTCCCCAGGTTCGATTCCTGTTGGGGGACAACGACTTTTTGTTGTGGTTTCTATTTTAGTTAATAGGACATTGCAGGCTGATCTGATCACCTGATTGTCCGAAAAGTAAGATGATCCATGCTGTCGGATGGCCATGTAAATAGTCGGCCCTGCGTCTGATTTCTCTCTGATCGTGTAAGTAAAGGCGTGACTTCTGCCCCCAAACAATACACAAAACATATCCCCGCGGGGCAAGAGGGGAAAACAAAGGGGCTTGGTCGTACACAAATGTGTAGATCGAAACAAAAGTTTTGCTTTTCAAGGCAAATGGAAAACATTCCCGCGCGAGGTAGAGAGGGGAAGGAAGGGCTTGTGTCATTTATAGCGCGCGCGATCTGTAGTTAAACGTTTTGTGTATGGATTTTTGTAGTTATCTTTTTATTGTTAAGCTATAATTAGCATTGTTTTGCATTCACTGAGTTGGTAGTGAAACTGATTGGAATGAGTGTTTTTTTTTTTAACTAAATCCACGGAAAACTTGTCGCCGAGCCGAGACAAAAAAAAAATTGCTATAGAAGAAATAGCTTTGTTAATGGGTTGTTGGGATTCTCCATGAAACTGCATTTGCGATTGCTTAAAAAGAAAGAACATCACGTCTTCCTTGTCGGAATTCATGATGGCTTCTACACAAATGTTTTGTTTTAACTTGAAACATTTTCCTACGCAGACAAAGCAAACAATTGTTTTGTTTCTGTTTTGTTGCTTTTTTTTGTGTAATGTTTGCGACAGGAGTCACGCCTTAAAAGAAATACACAGTTCACGTGTGTTGCGCAAACACTAGGGCATAAAAAACTAAGTCCCGCACACAAGGGCTTAGTTTTCGCCAATCGGCCGCTGAATCGAAAATCTGTTCGGAGGACGCTTTTTACTGCTCTTGAACTCAGAAAAAATAAATATTCGATTTCAGCTGGAAATAATCGTCATACAAACGCAGAAGATAACAAAGGTCCTTACATGCGAGGATCAGATCGTTTCAACCCTCCAACTAAAGACGTAAACCTGGAGTATGACCTGGATGGAGGGGAACTTAGTGTCGCGTGGAAGTATATTTAATTTACATATACTTATATAGCCTCCTGAGACCCCACGGCCTTGCTTGAGTACATAACAACAAAACATTAAAAAATTTATCTGCTAATTGTCAAACGAGTTATTTAGCTAACACTGACGATGATTAAGGTCCAGATCGTTTCAAGCCTCCAGCACTTTTTTTTTTTTTGGGAAAGTTGTTGTATATTACTCCATGGTGTTATAGAGGGAGCTTTTACGGTGAAGGAAAACATCGTGAGGAAACCTGCACACACCTACGAAGAAATTCAAAGGTTGTTTGTAACCTAATCTAGAATTGGGTCTGGTTTCCCTTCTGGGTTGCGGAGGTCAGATGGCAGTCGCTCTGTGTAAAAACCAGTACCCTCGTTCAATCCCCTATATTAGGTAGCCGACCCCGTGAAATACGGGAAAAAGGCTAGGAAGATGATGGTGTTATAGAGGAAGAGCCGCTCATATGAAACGCAATACGAACTTTTAGTAAGAAATTTTCTTGGTAAATCAGAATATTGTCTTCCCCATACAGAACAATGAGACAATTTGTATGGGGAAGCCAAAAAATTCTTTGTGAAAACTGTTCAGTTCAGAGTTTCAGAGAGATGAGTGTGTCATTAACTGAGCAATCTCTTTCAGTTTTCGAGACACTGTTATTCGTAGTAAGGCTATATGAAATTTTCAATTTGAAAATAAAAAAACAATATACATAGTAGGTATAAATTATAATTTTATTTCTAAAATATGACATAAAATCTACAAATAAATAGTTTTGGAGATTCGCAAATTCTAGAGAGACGGACTGCGTTTCAATTTCAACTGAATTATTGAGGTTCAGGATCAGTTTTACTGCAGTCGGTTCAACTGCATAAGTCATGCTAACTGTATTCAAAGAGTTGCATTGAAATGTAGTTAGTATGACCGATGCAGTTGAACTGACTGCAGGCAAGCATAGGCTTCTACTCTTCAATCTCTTGACCCGTCTCGACATCAGCTCCGTATTTCAAGTACAGGCTCCTCCAGAATGCGGCGCGGTCAGGGGTGAGGGGTGCCACGTATTGGGGCTCCAGAGCGATGGCCAGGTAGTGGTGTGGCAACCAGGACCCGCTCTCTGGGTCCGGAGTTGGGGTGCTGGGGAGAGAGGAACTTGTTATATTATTTTTATCTCACGACTGCCGCTCGGCCACAAACTTCTGGTTGTGGCCACAAACTTGTGGTTGTGCGTACGGACAAGCGCCGTTGTGTGCGTACTACAGTGTTTACTATGGCGAACTCACGCACATAACGGCAATGAGCGCGTAGGTAGGACTCATAAGTATGGTAAAGCGGCAGTCGAGAGATAAAAATACTAACTGTATCTATAACGACGTATGGTTAGGCTCACTATAATTTATGACACTTAAAACCGGGACAGAAACAGAAGGGAATACCATCAAGTTTAGGAAAAAAATCTTTAAACCCAGGTGAAATTGATTATTTTAAGGTCTCACGAAAATTAAATTGATAC
>JARACY010002890.1:0-38068 GCA_029255725.1 Scrobipalpa atriplicella
GCTATGAATTTAATTCTGAAGTTGATACTGGCAAAGATAACACTAAACAACCGAAAAAAAAGTCTGTGCATTTTTTACATAGATCTAAAAGCGAAGTTACAGATAGTTCTAGAGCTTCAGTATACAATCCAGATTGCGATTGTAGTAAGGTACCAGTCTGTCATGTAAAAATGTTGGTGGAGAATATTGAGGGTAAACTAGCTAATTTAGAGTGCACATGCGACTCTTTAAGTTCAAAAGTTTGTCCAGTACATTCAAAAAGAGATGCATAATTAATTACCGATATTTAGTTGGTTATTTATTATTATTGTAGGTATGTATCAATGTGTTGAGCGCGTTCTATGATTTAATGTTTATTTTTTATTGCATTGCAAGTAACCCAAGGTTGGCATTATTTCAAATCAAACAGAGCAACCGTCTTTTGAAAATAAAATTATAAATAAATATATGCGTACCATTATAATCGTGTTTTATTAGTATTTGACAGTTCACACCCGAAACCAATCTGTCGTGGTATGATTTGCCGAATGTTCTTATTGTAATCTTCTTACATAGCTTGGCTGAAGAATGGGCAGTTCTTATTGAATATTTGACACGGCTTACTTGTTTGTTATGAGACAAGGCTTGTGCCTCGACGTTTCGACCATATACGATGGTCTTCCTCAGGAGCTCTGGAGTTGACACACCACCGCACGTCAGGTGTGATCTCCGACTGCGGTTCGCGGCTCGCTGTGCTCGCGCCGACAGCGTGACAGGTGGCACTGGTGTCGACACAAGCTCAGGTTTCTTGTGTTGGTAGAATATCGTTTAGCAAAAGGTTCAAACACACGGCACTGACTGTATCTTCGTTTTTAACTTGCTGTACAGACGCAGGAATCACAGATCGTAGTACAGGTTTCCACGATTGCGATAACGACCACCCGCCATCTCTGTTAAAATTCGGACGACGGCTAATTTCGATGGCTTCTCGTATTTTCCGGGGTACGAAAAACTTTTCCCGAGCCAATACACTGGTCTTGTCAAAGCGTATGTAATCGGAGATCACACCTGACGTGCGGTGGTGTGTCAACTCCGAGCTCCTGAGGAAGACCATCGTATATGGTCGAAACGTCGAGGCACAAGCCTTGTCTCACAACAAACAAGTAAGCCGTGTCAAATATTCAATATGAATAACACTTGTTTATTGTTTAATAATAAAATGGCAGTTCTTATTATTAATTAGGCAGTTAGGAATGTCCTTAAAATTAAATTATAAAGAACTTATCTATTAAATATCATCTTGAATTGCTAGTGTCATCTACGAGTGTTATACACTAGCATGTAATACGTATTGATGTTTGTACGAGTATATGTATGTTATAATAATCTTGATATCGGCTGTGGTGTGTACTATAGTTAAATTTGAATGTAACTTAGGGTCGTATTTATAATCAGCTCTCAAGAGTGACAGCAAATTTGAGTTTGTATCAGAAATGTCATTTCAGTACAAAACGACCTGTCAAATCCAAACTTAATATTGCTCTCAATCTTGAGATCGCTTTATAAAAACGAGCCTAAGGTCAATGAACTCTATAGCTGCGCACATAGTTTTTTTTATTCTATCTTGCTATGATATTTCAATAATTCGATCATGTTTCTTGGCATATGATAGCTAATCGCTTTGCTAATCAGGAAAAAATATATTTATAGATAAAATATATCTGGAGCAATGGATTTGCCTCATTCGAATAATTGCTTTTGTCCGAGTGGCTGTCGTTAAGAATTAGTGATTAAGATATAAACTTTGATGTGATACACGAACTAAAAAATAAATGACGTGACAATGGAAAACGGTACCAAGAAAGAACAAAGTAATAATGAAAGTACAAAGCCTAAGAAAAGGAAATATCCGAATATATTTTCGAGGATATTCATATGTTGGGTGTGCCCGGTGCTGATAAAGGGGAACAGAAGAGACGTGGAGGAAGAGGATCTCGTCACGCCACCAAGTAAGCAGTATGACTCGCAAATTGCAGGGGAAAAACTCGAAAAGTAAGTTATTCTTATTATAAATATATTTTAAACTTAATGTATGGGTTTCAGAAACAAATCGGCAACAATAAATTGAGATTCAATTATTTTCTTTCGCTTAGCGCGTTGTGTTTGTTACTACGTCCGCCACCGGAGCGCTATACTTTCCAGTAATAAGAAGGAAAATTGACATTTTAAGAGATCAAACTTAGCACTTCAATCGCATTATACAACGTGTAAAAGAAAGGGCATATGCATCAAGAGTGGTGTGAATCTACCCATGAAACTGAACAACTTTCCCTAAGGAACAAAAGTGGAAAAACGAAAAAAAAATTTGACCTTCCATACAAAATGCATCAGCTGATAGCGCATTTTAGTATGGAAAGTCTAAGTATCTGAAGTTTTTCGTAATTCGACCTATGTTCCTTAAGGAAAGTTGTTCAGTTTCATGGGTAGATTCACACATTTCACGATGCATATACCCTTTATGTTACATGTTGTATAGCATTTTTGCATGATACCTGCACTAAAACAATCAACTGTATTTGCAATATTAGAATATTATTTTATTCTTTATGGACAGAGGTGAATGTACCTATAGAATATACCGGGTATAAGGGACAGCTACTTGCAAACTGATAGGTGTTGCTCAGTCAACGAAACTGAACAACTTCCACCAGGAAATTCTTTCAGGAGATGAGAAAACATTATGCAAACATTATATAAAAACATTATACTAACAATGCAAGAGAAGTAAAAGTAGAAATAGGTAGTTCCGTTGAAATTTCAGCACGATTTCAGCCGTACTGCTACGTAATTAAAGATTCTGTTTGCGCACCACTGTTTGATGTGTATCAAGCATTGATTAAACAGTGGTATCAACAGGTGTCAACGTATAAGCAAATTGTATCTTATCTTTCCTTATAGCACTGTCATTGTGGTTTTACAATTTCGGCTTTAATCGGGAGAATGACAAGACTTTTCGCGATCAAAATAGCTCTTGGGGAGTTTCGATTCCGTTCTTGATTATTGCCTAATGATTAAAAAAACCGGTCAAGTGCGAGTCGGACTCGCTCACCGAGGCTTCCGTCCAACTTCAGGGTATGTAAAGTGAATATAAAACCTTCCCTCGAACACCTAGACTTTTTTCACCCTAAAATATCAACTGGACTAAAGGACAAACTTAAGTTTGCTGTTGTCCCCATACTAGATATAGGGAGACAACTACGAAAATAAGTTTGTAATCCTTTTTTTGGTGATATTTGAAAAAAAAAATACAGTTTTTAGATTTTTTCCTTTGATTGTGCTATTAGACACTGCTTCCTTCCAAATTTCATGATTGTAGGTCCACGGGAGGTACCCTGTAGGTTTTTAAATCTTGAGGAAGGTAAAACCTATAGGGTACTTACCGACCTAGGATCTTTTTGGCAAGAAGCAATGTCTCCTAGCACAATCGAAGGAAAAAATCCAATAGTACATTGTTTAACGAGGTGAGAACATGACCGATTCCCACGAGTTGGGAATCGCATTTTCTTCCGAGTTATACATAGTGCTTTATACTACACCTATGAGGAAAATATAATTAAAAATCCTTGTAAGATAAAGAATGATATCACTTACATGAGAAGATATCTTAAGAACATTTGAAGTGTCATCATCCATTCGAACAGAACACAAACAAACAAAACACATTATTAATACAGTTACACACTGTTACACATTACATCGGAAACACTAAACACTTAATTTATATTAAATAAGTCAAATAAATCAAAGAACGAAAAATAATTCGCGCGGACATGTTGATTTTGCCATATTTTTTACTTAAAAATATAAAAGAGGCAAATGAAGCAAACCACATACTGCCAAAAAATGTTAGTGGCCAGTATCATTTTGTGGGCTTCGAGATACAAACTTTTTGTTTTTTGGCATCCGCCTGTTTCTTGTTTTGAATTATGAATTAAAAAAAGAAAAAGGAGGGGAGAAAATACTTTCTCCCATACATTTTTGCCGCCCGCATATTCGTTCGCTTGGATTTACGTACTTTCTTCCCTTTTTTCAAGTAAGAACTAATATACTTTCCGAATAGGTGTAGTATAAAAACTATTTTTTTTTGGTTAGATCACAAAAAAAGTATACTTTTACGTTCGTATCTTTTGATTGCGAAGACTCAGAAGTATGATTCTTTTACAGCTTCAAGGGTCCTTAAAATTTCAACTTGATACATTCACGAATTCTTGAGTCAGAACCTTTTTCTCAGGAATTCGTGAATGTACTCTTGACAGACGGACGGACGGACCGACAGACAGACGGACAAGAGGATTAAATTATAAATTAACTTATATATCAGACGTATATATTTATTTGATTTTCAATCAGAATTAAATTGTATAATACGCCTTTCTAAATTGCTAACTTTTAATCTATTCATAATTCTATTAATCTATTCTTAATTTTGTCTTAGCTTTTATTATTACTAAGAAATTATATATTATATTGACACGTTTGTTTATTTCAGGAACTGGCTATTAGAATATGAGAGAGCTTTACAAGAAGGCAGAGAGCCTTCGCTTTGGAAGGCGATTATTAAAACATACTGGCTCTCATTCATGCCTGGGAGTATTTACGTCATCATCTCTGCTACAGTCAGGTAGAAATATTTATAAATATACATATTTTCTTACTCGCAGTTTTAAAGAAACTTGTAGAAGAGCAGAACACAGCATAGTATATTAGCAAACTTTCAAAAACACACTCTCAATTCAACTGGAGGAGCTACGCTAAAATTACAAGTAGTATTCCTCTATAAAAACGTAAAATTGTATTCAGATAAAATGAATACATACATAATCTACGAAAAAATAAAATGTTTATGAAGATAAATCTTGGGTTTTTATGAAATTACCATCAAATGGCAATAACATAGTAAAAAAGGTTTAAATAACTTCATATATCGTTTGGGCTCTTTTTAAGGATATAACGACATAATAGTAGATTTTATTACGTGGGAGTAAAATAATATTTTTAAGGCGAGGGCGTTTTTTTGAATCCAGAGCGAAGTGAGGGATTCTAGAGTAGAATCCCGAGCGTAGCGAGGGATTCTAAAGTAGAATCCTGAACGTAGCGAGGGATTCAAAGTACGTCGCCCGAGCCAAAAATATTTTTGCTCCCGAGTGATACACTCTACTTTTCATCCCCCTCTATGAGAAAAAAAGGCGCCTAACTATCACTTGTAAATTTAAATATAATAGAATAAGAATGTTATAGGTAATTTCACTGCTAGAAGACCTCATTTTGAATATTTAATAATTCGTAAAAAGAGTCGAAAACACGGGCTCCCTATAAAACCCTGCTGCCCACTCGTGCCGTAGTTCGTGCATTTTCAATTTTTTTTTTTATCAGCCGTCGCGCAGTCTAACCAGCCAGTGTACCATTATTTGAATTCGACATCTAACTATTTTGTTTTTACTCCGCGTCAGTCATGCCAAATCAAGAAAAAAGAAAAAGAGGTTCCAAATTCAAAAAGTGCGATTAAAAGTTCTTTTAATCGCACTTATTTTCATAAAGAGGATTAAAATCTCATTTTTACCCTGCTGGGACAGTCTCTAGCAAAGATTAGAGTAATAGTACCTATGTCGCTTAGAAGCATCAACTTTAGGCGCACTTATATGCGATTAAAGTCGTCGTTTTCGAATAGATGGGATGAAAATAATTTTTAGTACATATTAGAAAGCGAGGATATCGTTTAAATACATAGGTACGCCATTTTCTTTGGTCATTTAGGACAATCCAACCAATAATATTCTCCGAGCTGTTGAAGTACTGGGCGGTGGATTCCACTATGACGCAGCTGGAGGCTAGTTACTTCGCGCTCGGCATGATCAGCATCAACCTCATCTCCATGATGTGCCAGCACCATAACAACAAGTTCACTCAACGATTCTCCATGAAAATCAAAGTGGCCTGCTCCGCCATAATCTTCAGAAAGGTAAAGTTTTAATCTTTTAATATCCTTATGAAGAGTAGATTACTGAAAATCTAATTTAATTGTGTGTTATTAGAATTCTATTATAAAATTAATAGAATACGTTGCCGATTTTTATGAAAATTAAACAAAGAAAATGACGATAGATTGACGAAGTTGTATTGTATTATTGTATAGTGTACTATATTTTTTTAATTTATAAATTGCAATTAATTTATAACGGTAATGTATTGAAAAACATTTGTATCTAAAGGCCATGCCGCGGCTTGCGCGCGGCAAGCGCGGCACGCCGGCTTGCTTTGAAAAACGGACGCGCGGGACGCGCGGCAAGGCCGGCGGCATAGTGTGTAGGAGCCTTAAGCAAATATTTTGGTACTCTAAATTATTTCTCAAAAAATGCAATTATATCTAAGTCAATCCTTCTTGGCATACAAGCAAATGATTCCTTACGCCGACTGGAAGGAAGGATTGACTGAGGTATAAAACAAATAAATTCTAATATACTTTCAGCTATTACGAATAAACCAAGTGTCTATTGGAGAGACTGCAGCTGGAAAACTCGTCAACCTTCTGTCCAATGACGTTAATAGGTTTGACTACTCGTTTATGTTCCTACACAACTTGTGGGTGACTCCAGTGCAGGTGGCCGTGGTCCTTTACCTGCTGTGGGAGACTGCGGGGTACGCCCCTTACGTCGGCCTCTTCAGTGTCGTCTTATTGTTGTTCCCGATACAATGTAAGTTATACGTAAGGGTGTGAGAGACAGCTTCTCACAAACTGATAGGGGTCTCAGCCAATTTCAAAAACTTTTTTTCTGGAAATGAAAGAAAAACATACTATCCATTTTATTTGAAAATTACCAATTCGATCAGACTATTTTTATGGGGAAGCGATTCATATTTTCATTTCCTGAAAGAATTTCTTCATAAAAAATGTTCAGTTGCGTTGACTAAGCAGCCCCATTCAGTTTGCGGGCTGTATTAACGATAATTTAAAAGAATTTGTAGATCATTGTATTTACAGTGTGTTCTGTTTTTAGCCTGGCTCACGAAACTCTCAGCAGTTCTTCGTAGAAAGATGGCGGCCAGAACGGACAAGAGGATAAAATTGATGAGTGAAATTATTAACGGTATTCAGGTACGTTTTGTAGGATCGTATTGTCCTTTGCCATTAAACGTTAAACAATGATTGTATAATCTTGATATAGGAAGTTCTAAAATGTGTTTGCAGGTGATAAAAATGTACGCTTGGGAGAAACCATTCCAGATAGTGGTTTCTGGAGCTCGTGCGTATGAAGTAGAAATGTTGAGGAAGTCTTCTTTTGTGAGGAGTACCTTCATTGGGTTCATGGTGTTCGTAGAGCGAACCATTTTGTTTGTGACTTGTTTGACGCTTGTACTATCTGGTACAACTGTTACTGCATCTGTGGTAAGTAGTAATTATAATTTTGTAATGTTAGTTTGAGGTTACTTAGCGCTTGGAGTTAAGGTTTAGTTTCGTGCGAACCGCTCATTTCTGCGGCTTGTGCCGCCGGCATGCTGGCGGGCGGTGTGTAGCAGCGTTAACATTAACTTTATAAAAGTCAATAATGACAAAAAGATAAACTACTAAGTTGTAATTAAATGAATTATATCACAAGTCAGGAAGAATAAGGCTCAATTCACACCGGGACGGCAGCGGCCGGCAGCGGCCGGCAGCGACGCGACGAGCACTTTCAGTGTGAAACAATTTTAAACTTTATCTTCATGCTTATAAGGAGCGCGCGCGCAGGGAGCGGACAGCCGCTCGCGGCCGCGCGGCAGCTCGCGTCGTCGCGGGCGGCCGCGCGGCCTTTTCGTACTTTTCAAGCGATACTAATATTTATAAGCATGAAGATAAAGTTTAAAATTATTTCACACTGAAAGTGCTCGTCGCGTCGCTGCCGGCCGCTGCCGTCCCGGTGTGAATTGAGCCTAAAAAAATTATTTGGTGTTTGCAGATTTACCCTATTCAACAATACTTCAGTATTATTCAAATATATTTGACGATGATATTGCCGATGGCAATCTTTTACTTATCTGAGATGAAGGTATCCATAGAACGTATTCAAGGTTTTCTTGTTATGGGTAAGTGATAGAAAAATTGCAATTTTTATTAATGGTCATCCTAGTCCCGTTTAGCGTAGTACGACCATTGTAATGTCACAGTTTTCTAATAAATCTGTGACTAGTCTTACAATACATTGCTACACCATGAATAGACTTAGATATATCGTGTGTTAGAGACATTTTATTTATTTATATCATGTGTTATGTTACTACCTATAGCTAGGTAGGTAGAGCATTTTATCGATCAAAGTTTTTTATTTCAGATGAAAGAGAAGACCTATCAGTAATGCCCAAGTCGAATTATGTGAACAACTTAACATTCAATACGAAAAAACAAAATGACGACATGTCTCAAATAACTTTACAAAAGTTTATTTCAGCTAACGGTGTTGATAAAGGTATGAAGATTGGATCAACTTTACAAACAATTTTTTATTATGTTATTCTAAGTGATTTATTTGTAAAACTAAGTATGTAACTAGTTACCTAATTTTCTTTTATGTAGCAGCACCTAAAAGTGACATGGGCGGTGACTATGCAATAGAAGTAGCAGGAATAAGTGCTTCATGGACGAATTCTGAAAACCAGTCCGAAATGACGCTCAAAAACGTTTCTATGCGCGTGCGCAAGGGCCGGTCTTGTGCTATCATTGGCCCTGTCGGCTCTGGAAAGGTAAAAAAAAACTTTTAGTTACTTTTTTTATTCCTTAGGAAATATATTTATCTAAGTATTATATTACTCCAAGCTTAAAGCTACATTCGCGGAACTATTGCAAAAGCTTTCTTTATTCACTGAAATTGTTAAACCAACTGTACCTAATCTACAAAATGAATGTAAGAAAGAATCAGACCTATTCTACAAACTGTTTTATTAAATAAAATATATAAAATACCTACTGAATACTGTACGTATAATATAATACATAGAGAAAAAACAATTTTTTAATTTGTTTCAGTCATCTCTACTTCAAGTGTTACTGAAGGAGCTGAATATCACTCAGGGCAGCATCAACCTCCATGGCTCAGTCTCGTACGCTTGCCAGGAACCCTGGTTGTTCCCCGGAACTGTCAGAGAAAATATCATATTTGGACGACCTTATGATTCAGCTCGATACAAGCGGGTAAGTCGAACGGGTGGTCTAAACTAATAATCACTATAACAAAATTTAACAAATAAAAAATATTGTTCGAGAAATACTGAAAGCTAGCATGCGTCACAATTTTATCGTGCATTATCTTGCCTTACTTTATGCTTTAACATAATCAATGCTGCCGATTCTGTTGCAAACACAACTTAAATTATTTTAATTTGGTCCTATCACTTTTTAAAATTTGAATAAAATAGAGGCAGAAATACAACAGCTATAACACCACCTAGCATGCCATCTTATTTAAGGCTAGTAACGTCACTTTGACAGGATTATAACCAGCGGTTCTATTTTCTGTCTTTATTTCATTCAAATTTTAGAAAGTGACAGGACCAAACTAAAATAAGTTAAGTTGTACCTACAACAGAATCGCCGCTATTGCCTACCCTACTGTATTAAAAAATGAAGTGCGCAATGCATAGCCGCGTGCAAGTTAGTTTGCAAGTAATTTGTAGCCATCTAGAAAAGATAAATAGGGACAAAATATATACCGGGTGTAAAGGGCAGCTTCCCGCAAACTGATAGGGGTTGCTAAACCCACGACACTGAGCAACTTCCACCAGGAAATTCTTTCAGGAAATGAATAAAAAAAGACTTTCCTATTCAAAATTACCACCTTGACTTGATCAGATAATTTGTATGGAAAATAAAAATAAAATTTGGTTTTCTGAAAGAATGTCCTGATGATAGTTGTTCAGTTTCGTTGACTGAGCAACCCCTATCAGTTTGCGGGAAGCTGTCCCTTACTAGGGACAAATCAAAAAGTTTCTGTTTCTCGCACGATGTATGTATTTTACTAGTGTTGTGAAACGGAGCTCAGATCGAAGAGTTTCTGATTTTCGTATTGTTTTTCTTGCTTAGGTATGCGAGACATGCTGCTTGACGCCTGACTTCAAGCAGTTCCCTTATGGAGACCTCTCTCTGGTGGGAGAGCGTGGAGTGTCCCTCTCGGGAGGACAAAGAGCTAGGATCAACCTTGCAAGAGCAGTGTACAGAGAAGTAAGTATTTACGGTCAGAATTCAAACAATAACATTTCGCATACAATGTAAAAGGTATATTTTTTTTCCCTTTGCACAGTCAAATTATAAGATGCTGCTGTAAAAAAAATCTTGCCCGTTGATCCCAAGTTACTGATTATCTGGTATTTTCTTTTATATCAAATTAACAAATGATATCATTAATTTTGATGTCCTTCGCTGACTCAAAATTAAAGTTATCAATACGTATTAATATGTTTGATAAGAAAAATGCCGTATCATAATGATATCAGTACAACCAAGGTACCTACTGCCTTTTATATTACTCCGAATATTTTATCTTCGATTTTATTAATCGTTTCAATATATCAACGTATGATAATTAAGATTTTGCACTATGACGTAGAAGAGTTACACCCTCTAATATTGATGATCTCGTCTATTCTGAGAAGTGATAATTATGAGGTTTTAAAGAATGACCATGGCAGGTAATAGTAGGTGATTTGAATTAAAGAGTCATCCTACCAGCCAATCGGCCATAAACATAACTTAGCTAAGCATTTAGATCTACACAAGTCGCAGTGGCTGTTGGGCTGTAGGCGCAACCCCTCAGTTCCAAATCATAATCAAGGACGTTTGTGCACTCCTTTTAGATTCGTAACCAAATTGACCTTCCTAGTAAATGTATGACAGCTTGTACACCCCTCCATTTCATATGATTTTTTTTCTGATACGAATTGGATACGACACAAACGCCTAAGGCTGATCCACCGCTAAATGTGAAAATTGGTGCGGTGCGATGGGAAAAGCAATATTTTTTTAGTCGTAAGACGCTCCCTGATCGCAAGGACAGCTTGTAAGGTGGATTGCTGACTGATGAGTATTTGAACGTTTCAGGCAGACATATATTTGCTAGATGACCCACTCTCTGCAGTGGATGCTAACGTGGGTCGTATGCTGTTCGAAGGGTGCATCAACGGATATCTGCAGGGACGCACGGTCATTCTGGTTACTCATCAAGTGCACTTCCTGAGTGCAGTTGATCAAATTATTGTTTTAAATGAGGTAAAAAATTCTTAAGGGTATTTTTTTGTAAACATTTCAAATAACAGAGTCAAATAAATAAAATAAAAAGAATAAATAAAAGAGTCCTACTCATCATTAATGTAAATCTTTCAGGGAACTGTGGAAAATATGGGCACGTACAATGAACTAGCAAAATCTGGCAAAGAGTTTGCTCTTTTAATGACCAAAACCGATGAAGGGGAACAATCTGATGGTGATAAGGTAAGACAATTTCATGTAGTACAGTGCAACATAGGAAAATATTCATGAATTACGGAAACAAAATATTACATCTATTAAAAAAAAAAACATTTCTATTGATACCACATGTATTTCAAGGCGAGGAAAAGGCTTCCTCAATTTCCTCATGTTGTACCTATTGCACTTGAATTCAGATGATGCAGTACCTACATGGAAAAATAAGAACAAAATATCTAAACAAAACCAGTAAGAGATCAAAAACCTTAAAAATAATCTGATTCTGGATACTTTGTAATTTGTAGGCAAACAAGAGGCCATCTCTCAAGAAGGGTATGTCTCTTCAACATGGAGTATCAGTGACGAGTGAGCAAGACGATGATGAGAAGGAACAGACGCAGGCAGCCGAGGAGCGCGCGTCTGGCACGCTCAAGTGGGCCATTCTGTCGCGCTACCTGGGCTCCGTCAACTCCTGGTGTGTGGTCATGTCGGTGCTGCTGGCGCTGATAGTGTCGCAGGGATCGGGAACGGCTGCTGACTACTGGCTTAGTTTTTGGTAAGTTTTTATGACGATTGGGATTGCAAGTGCATGTCTGAGAATTATTTGTCTATCGGTAGGCATACTCAAAATCAGATCAGTCAAATATGAAATCAAGTAGTGAAGACGTTTTCCTTAAATATATTTTCGTCTTTATCGGAGACGTGTCGGAGGCAGAACCATTTAAAGTGAATTCTCACTTTATATTTGTTTTTTTTTTACTTACAGGACTAATCAAGTAAATGCGTACATGAGAGATAACGACAATCAAGAACCAGGTTAGTTTTTATTGAAGTAAACAATCATTTTCATATCTAAACAAATGTTGTATTTCTGACTTGTTAATTTTTCAGACACTGCTTGGGATTATCAAGTAGGGCTGTTAACAACAGCTCAGTATGTAGGAATATACGGTGGAATAGTGTTAGCTGTTATAGTTCTGCTATTCGTGAGGATATCTATTTTCGTTACCGCATGTGTAAGAGCCTCGCAGAATCTCCATAATACTGTGTTCAAGAATTTACTGACAGCTACAATGGGCTTCTTCGATACAAACCCATCAGGTATGTTTGAAATACTTAGCCATTACTTATTAATAACAAAATAATATAGCAAATAGGAAATTCGTTTGGGCGCTTGAACCTTGTAAGAAATTAAGTCGACTGTGAATTTATGTGGGCAACATAATCAATTACTTCTAAAGAAAGAAAAAAAAAATCTATTCTAAATAATCCAATGGTACCGATTCTGTTAGAAACCCAGCTTAACTAATTTAAGTTTAGTGTTGTCGCTTTCTAAAATTTAAATAATATAGAGACAGAAATACAACAGCTGATAATAAACCTGTCAAACTGACGTGACTCGCATTAAATAAGTCGAGACCCATGTCATCTTATTTTTTTTTTTTTTTTTTTTATTATTTCTAATAGGCAAACCATTTGTCCGCCATCTCACCTGATGGAAAGTGATGATGCAGACGATGATGGAGCATGTTTGCCTAGATAATGTCTATTCACTCTTGCCTTAAAAAGGCCCAGGTTATATCGTTCCGGGAACAGATCCGCAGGCAGGGAGTAATGTAATGTATTTAAGGTGAGTAATGTCAGTTTGACAGGTCAGCTGTTGTATTTATGTTATTTTATTTAAATATTATAAAGTGGCAGCACTAAACTTAAATTAGATACGGGAATGACATCTTATCTCCTAGAATAAGCGAATTCTCTTCATATTTTTTTATCATTACAGGTCGTGTCCTCAACAGATTTTCAAAAGACCTTGGGGCTGTAGATGAAATGCTTCCTCGAAGTTTACTGGAAACTATACAAATGTACCTCTCCATGACCAGTGTTTTGGTTTTAAATGCGATTGCTCTGCCTTATACGATGATACCTACTTTTTTCCTGATTATTATATTTGTTTTCCTACTTAAGTGGTATATTAATGCTGCTCAGTCTGTCAAACGTTTAGAGGGAACAAGTAAGTACTCAATCATTACACTAACCACTTATTTTTTGCTTTTGAAGATTTTTACTAAACAATACTCATAATTACAGCTAAGAGTCCAGTTTTCGGAAAGATTAGTTCAACATTAGCAGGTTTATCCACTATCAGATCTTCAGAAGCTCAAGACACACTTTTGCGAGGTTTCGACGAATCGCAGGTAATATTCACTGGAGTAATTTTTGTCACAATCCCCTTGCCGATTTCACAAATCAATAGTATTTCGTACATTCTAATCTTTATTGCTGGTCTAATTTTGTTAATTTTAATCTTTTCTACTATCCCTACTTACGGCCTACCGACAATAATTTGGCACTTTAATGCTATCGATTTGTGGAGAGCATGACTTAAAACTACTACTAAATCTTAACCAAAATTGTTGCTGTCCCTTTCTGTTCTCTCACGATATTGACATTGACAGGACAGGTGACAATTTTAGTCAAGATTTAGGCCCGTATTTATAATCAGCTCTCAAGAGTGACAGCGAGTTTGAGTTTGTATCGGTCTGTCAAATCCATACTTAATCTTGAGATCACTTTATAAATACGAGCCTTAGTAATTTTGTGCGCATAGGAATCGAATGGGAATCGATACCATTATCTGACACAGAAAGTCCCGTAAAACAAAACAAGCCCCCTATTTTTCAGGATCTTCATTCTAAAGCGTACTACACGTTTGTTGGCGGTTCGTCTGCATTTGGATTGTATCTTGACATGTTGTGTATTTTGTACCTTACGGCCATCTTGGGCATTTTCATCTTCATTGATTTTGGTAAGTAGCATCTGGCACAACCGTAGGTACAAGTAATTTTATTTTGCGAATACAGATCGTATGCCATTATGGCTGGACTGATCCTCGTGGAGATCCTTGAGGCTTTTGTCGGGAGGCTTTTGTCTATGTTTTGTCCTATGTCCTGCAGTAGTCGCCTTTTCGCCGACACGTCAAAGACGATGACCAACTCCTAATCGTAACATAAGAACTTAAAAACAAACAAACTTAAAACTTGATAAATGCAAACAAAGCGAACCAAGGAAAAAGAAATACATTTTAATGATTAAAATTCCAGACAAAATAGCGATACTATAGTAGTAACAGAACAGATAATAATTATTCCAGATGGTCTCATACCTGTGGGCAGTGTAGGTCTGGCCGTCAGCCAGTCGATGGTGCTGATGATAATGCTGCAGATGGCTGCCAGGTTCACTGCCGACTTCCTGGCACAGACCACCGCCGTCGAGAGGGTGCTGGAGTACTCTGATCTGCCGTCAGAAAAAAACATCAACGATGGACGTGAGTATTAAGCATAACATTAGAATTATTTTCACTTGATGCCTAAAGTATAACATGAGTGTGGTTCCCGCTATTCTTGCTAACTTCCTTTAGGTACTCTACTATGTATAGAAAAAAAAAGAGCGTGTGTGCCGAGTACCCGTGTCAGAAGTGAAACTTCTTTGACATTTCTGACATCGTAACGGGACAAACGGGACAATCCAAAATCGGACCTTGAAATTTTACTCTCAACGCGCCTAAAGAAGTTTCACTTCTTGTTTAATTTAATTTCAGAATCTCCGCCTCCAAATTGGCCAACAAATGGAATGATTGCCTTCGAAAAAGTTTTTATGAAATACAGTGAAGAAGGCGATTACGTACTAAGAAATTTGAACTTTAATATTTCAAGTGGCTGGAAGGTAATATTTATTTATCTCGTTTTAGGAATAATTTAATTCATAAAATAGTTCTACGAATTCACTCATCGACGTAATCAAACAGCTTTGAATCTAACGCTACTCCTATGGAACTCGCTGCGTGATTGACTAGTTACTGGGGACGATTCGGCCGTGCACAAAATCACTAAAACTTGTCTAAAATGGTCACCTGTCCCACTTTCTATCCTGAGAGAAAAGAAAGAATAATTTTAGTTAAGACTAGCTTTCCGCCCGCGGTTTCTCCCGCGTTAAATGAGTTTTCCCGTGGTCATGAAGTATTTTTCCGCGTTAAATGTCTTATCCAGGATCTAACTTAGTTTAGTTTTGCTCTCATCGAATCGATAGCAAAGTGGAGACTATATAAGTAGAGATCAGTGAAGAAATTAAGTTGATCTCTCTTGCAACTTTCTACGGCCTAATATAAAAACCGCTTGGCAGGAGCTATAGAATTATTTTGCTTGACAGGTTGGTGTAGTAGGCAGAACTGGAGCTGGGAAGTCTTCCCTCATCACGGCCTTGTTCCGGTTGTACGAAATGGAAGGCAGCGTGAAAATAGACGGACTCGATACATCTGGGCTCAACAAACAGGTTACAACATTTTTCAATTTTACATACCTATAGTACTCGTAGAGCTCCTGAAGTACTTAAAAATTCTCAAAAATACTTGCAGTTTTTTACCATGGCTTTTGTTCACAAATAGGTTTCTTTGACTTTTCAGAGAAATACAATTTCTTATGAAAATTTTCAAATGCGGCAAGTTTCCAATGTGTTCCAGAAATAAAATTGAAGATATTTTCTCTCCAGAAGTACATGTTTACGAATTTACTTTAGCATGTTACATTTATAATACTTATAAATTATAAGTTGTTCTTTTATTGATTGCACACTCGTTTGATTTCAGGAATTAAGATCTAAAATATCTATAATACCACACACAAGAGCCGGTATTATTCTCAGCAACATTGCGTTACAACTTGGATCCGTTCGATTTGTACAGCGATGATGATATTTGGAGAGCCTTGGAGCAGGTAAAATCTTCGTTCATTTTATGTCTTTCTTCTTTTGTTCTTTTCATGATTGTACGTGGTGAATGGAGACGGTAAACCAACATAATATTTTTTAAAATTTCTTTATAGGTGGAATTGAAAGACGCTATACCAGCACTGGACTTCAAGGTGTCTGAAGGTGGTAGCAACTTCTCCGTAGGCCAGCGGCAGTTGGTTTGCCTGGCAAGGGCGATCCTGCGCTCCAACAAGATCCTCATCATGGACGAGGCTACGGCCAACGTCGACCCTCAGTGAGTTTCTGACTTTTTTAGTTGTATGATATTTGCTTATTTATTCTTAAGCAGGTTGTGGTTTGAAGAATTTGAGGAGTCCTTCTACTCTGTCAAATTAAAATTGATCGTCGAAACTGTTCAAAATCTGTTTGTTTTGTGTCCACATTGTCTATGGGTGTTCGGCAGAACGTTGGACATACGACAATGGCAGACAGGTGAGGGCAATTTTTTTTTTTCTTGGCTGTAGATAGCTGACGATCCCACCTGTCTGTCATTGTCCTATGTCCCACGTTCTGCCGAACACCCTGTATACTAAGCCTGAGATAGTTGCCAATTCATAACAAAAAAAGACACATTGTGTGATATCTGAAGCTGAATAATAGCTCGTACCTTAATGTTGTCTACTAAAATAATAATTTTAAATGTCTCTAGAACGGACGCGCTGATTCAGAAGACGATTCGCAAGGCGTTCGCCTCGTGCACGGTGCTGACCATCGCTCACCGACTGAACACCATCATGGACTCCGACCGCGTGCTGGTCATGGACAAAGGAGAAGCTGTAGAGTTCGACACCCCCTATGCACTACTCAGCAACCCCAAGAGCGTGTTCACCTTCATGGTCAACGAGACTGGAGACAGCAGCAAGGCGCTCTTCCAAGTGGCTAAGGAGAAATATATGCAAATGCAGAATGATGTGAAAAAATATATTTAGTTAGATACAATTTTAGAATTATATTTTAATTCATGGTCAATCGCAGAGCTCAGGCGCTATCCTATTGCCATCAGTCCGATACGACCGTTGCGGCGCTGGACGAAAATGATTGTATTACATGCGACACGCATCTTCGTCCGATGGTCCGATCGATGACAATGGGACAGCCCTTCAGTTGAATCAAACATAGTCGTCATCAAACACTGTCGTAGGTCTTTCTTGATACAAATAAGGCCTATAATTTAATAAGGAACTTCAAGTAAATAAATCTTACAGTAGTAAGTACTTATCATTAAAGGGAACATAATATGAAATTTCATAGAAATAGAAATAGAAATTCTTTATTAGCAAATAGATAAAGCAACTCTGTATAAAAGAAAATGCTCGAGATATAAACAATATAAAAAAGTGCCTTTAATAAGGCCTACACCTTCTTAAAAGCTAATTTTGTTTGAAAAAGAAAATCTTGTATGATTTCTTATCGCAAATAAGTATAAGTAAAAACTAGTGCTTACACTTAAAAAGCATTTAGAAAAATATGTAAAATGATTTCATAGTTTTCCAAAAATACAAAAAAGTTTTAGGCCTTAATAAACAACCAACACTTTTTTAAGTAACACTTTTTTGTTGATGTTTTAATAAAAAGTACGATCGATGTAGACACATGATTTGTTTAGATTTATATGAAGTAACCTGAGGAAGTAACACTTAGCGCTGTCAAGATCTTTTAAATCTATAAATATAAAGGAGTTATAGTGAAAAATAATTAGGTAGGCCTTATTTGTATCAAGTACCTTATTTTAGAAAGAAACAAGTTAAGTTAGTAATAGTTTTACATGAAATTAGGTTTGAAATACAAAAGAGTCAAACTCACTGTATTCAACTATGCTTTTAAAAATGAATATTTTTAGACTCTATTCCGTATGAAAAGTGGAAAATTAGAAGTATTTGGCTAAAAGATATGTAGCAATAATCTATTGTAATATAATCCAAAGAATGTTTAGAAGAATGCGTGATTATATGTATGTATGTATGATTATTTATGTAGGGATGCTGTAAATATATTTCAAGATAAATAGTTTTATACTATTTTTATTTTTATTTAAATTGTTTATTATTTCTTATGCGAGAGGCAATATTGAAATAAATAGAATTAGTAACTGATTATGATGATATTATTATCTGAAAATCTTTAAGCTTTGTTCGGTCGACGTGGTTCGATAGTTCGACGTGGTTTGTTGGGTCGACGTGTTTCAACTAACCCGACGAACCACGACGACCCACGTCGTCCCATCGCACCACTTCGACCCATCGACCCACGTCGACCCTTCGAAGACCCTCGACCCTTCGACCTACGTCGACCCATAGATTCATGCCGACCCGTCAACCCACGTCGACCCGACGATCCAACGATCATGTCTAGGGCGATGTCAGAGGTCTAAAACCCTGATAGAGGTTCAAATGACCCAATGAACCTTAATATCAAAATGTTACTAAAGGCTTGGCACCTCGTCCATCAAATTATTTGTTGACCTAATAAACCCATTATCAGAGGATTTAACCCAAAAATGAACCATGATGTCAGAGGTTCAAAAGTCCGGTTAAACCCTAATATCAAAGATTTACTGAAGGTTCGTCCGTCAAGGTAACAGACGACGCGACGGCTTAATGAATCCTGGTCTCAGAGGTTTATGCTATCAATGAACACTGTTTTTAGAGATTCCGGTAAATGGTAAACCAGTATGTCAGGGGTTTACTGAAGTACCGGCGTCAAATATTAAACATGGATATTACAAAACCATTTAAGAAAAATAAGTATTGAATGTTCTACGGAACTTGAAGACTTTCGTTTCCCTTTTTGTTTTGCTGAAATCAGTTCCTATAGAACGTATAGAACAAATTGTGACCTTGAGCGTGTAAAGGGTATGATGAATCCATCTAGATACAATTTTAGGTTCCTATAATTTTAAAAGGTCTTTTAAAAAATAACAGTTATGAGGACAAAGATCACTTGAACAGAAACAAAAAAAAAACTGTTTTCAAAATATTTATTACTTATAGGTGGGATTTAAAAATAGCTGAGGATGGTTCCAAATTCTGGGTGGGTAAGCAGCAGGTGCATTCTTTTACTGGCGTCACCTTCTACTGGACCTGATAGCGCCATCTTCTCCACGATGCGAAAGGATGCCGAGAAGAATTCCAAGATTGCACAAGTAGCCCAAGAAGCGAAGTTCAAAAGCATAAACAATCTGCAGAAAATGAAAAATAAAATGAAAAATGAAATAATTCATAGCAAAATATAATTCTTTACCGTATTTATCTCAAATTTTGTCTCGTTACAAAAGTAAGTGCATAAAGGGCATGTAGGTTTTGTCAGACCAGTGCAGCATTTCTCGAATCCCTGAAGTCCTAGTTTATAATATAATATTAAAATACTAAAAGTGGAAACAATAATACACTAACTTGTATTGTGAGTACTTTCGAAAACTTGTCGTGACAAAATATCGCACTCCTTATGCTCACCTGCACACATTGGCCTCGCCATGTCTTCTATGGCAAATAACTCCCGAGTGCACAAATCAGTCTCCTTCGGGGATAGTGGCATCGGAACAACTGATACAATAAATACAGCGTGACCAAAATGAGACCTCCAAAATACAGCACTAGCTTGTTTCTGAGCACAAATGATTCAAAATTATCATTGGTACAGTTGTCACAACAATCCATTTTATCAGTATGTTTTAGGTTGAGGTTTTATGAGGTTTTATATTTTACGTTAACATTGTAATTATTTTGTGGTTTTCATGGTGGGTATTTTAGAGCATTGCGACATTTTAACAATTTTGGCAAAGATGTCAAGATGTTAGACAGACTGAGACAGACAATCAATCAGACAATACATGGACAATACACATTCTGTTATCTATTACCAATGAATGAGGTTCAAATGGAAAAAAATAGAGATCATTATAATATAATATAATAAATATTATTTAGATAATGTTAGGAGGCTGGATCAAATTATATGTTTATCTACCGTTTAAGATTTATTTCAGCCATACTTGAATGCGACTTAAAATCTTAACAGGCCAAGCAATGTGTCTAAACTTAATCTTACTGTAATTAATTTGTAATTAAAATCTATTGGCTCAATCACAATCATTAAAATACTACACTTTATACCACTTGCTTTGTGCTTTATACCACAGCTTTATACTCAACGGATTTAAGGTGAAAATAATTTGTTTTTATTCAGTTTTTGTTCATTAAATTAATTTTGGTCAACGCTCTAAAAATACTTACTTTCTAAGTTCTCTTAGTCGGCTTCTAACAGTAGAACGTACAATAGAACTAAATGAAGATACGATTATTTGGCACTGGCACCGGATGTCTGACATGTATTCTGGTTTCTAATATCAGACGTTTGCAGAAGCTACAGTATATCGATATTATCTGAAAACTGGCTTCACTGAAAACTGCACATCATTTCAGGTAACTATAAAGATGAGACAAATCAAATTGCAAAAGTTTAAGCAAACTAAATTTTCAATAACTTTCAAGCTACTATGCGAGATTATTACATCATGGACTCTGGTTTGTTCAAAAATAAACACAAAATAAACTAAGTTTTTAAAAATGTTTAAGTTAAGGGTCCCATTATTTTGACTTGTATTAAGATTACCTGAAACAATAGAGAAGATAACAGTAATAGTTAATAAGAAGCCTCCTTTGTATATTTATTTATAGTGTAGAAAGAGCCCTACCTATTTATAGTTCGTTAAAAAAAAAGAAAAACGTAACAGAGTTAAATTAGACTTTGGAACTGACTGAGTGTATTAACCATTTGATACTGAACCAAAAGAATCTTAAAATTCTGTGTACAGCCAGACATCTATCCGATCGAATCAGTTCTTAGCTACCTCCATGACCTTTAAAATGCGCTTTGACTTATTAAATTAAGATTTCTGTGATTAGATATGGAGATTATAATGAATACATACAAGCCTAGCAACATTCCCGACACCGATACAGCTGGACTGTCAAGTACAGTATGATTGCGCCCAGGATGATCGACAGATAAAGCACGTGTGGATTTGAGAACATCGATTCCTCGACCTCACAGCAGATGTCTTCGCCGCACATTTTCACTTTCACTTCACCAGCTGATTATATTTTCCAAAAGGTTTTCAATTTACTCTGAGATTTCAGTGCCCATATTGATTGAACGTTCATAAATGGTTGCAGTTGGTGTTGTCCTTAATTTTGTTAACTACTTCATCGTTTTGTGGAATAGATATTTTGTTACAGGTTGTTACTGAAAAAGAGATGATTTGGTGCATGGATTTGATTAGCTGGGTGACAAAACATGCCAAAAAAAAGCACTGACTAATAAAAAATTACAAGGTCAGATTAAGAACTCTTTGTACAAAAACGCTTTATTGTATACCTTCTGTGTTTTGGGTGTTATTTAAATGGTTAGCATAGTATTGATATTTTTATCAGCAGAAAAATATAATTTGTAAGCAGAAATAGCTAATTGGTCAGCAACTCATGGTCAGCAAACATTTCAAAATCAATCCGCAATTTATGTCATTCTGGATGGCTATAATTATTTTTGTACAGCATAATAATTATATTCTACTTCTGTTTAATAAAATTTTGGTAAGCACTCAGAGTGTAAGCAAAAAAATGCATTTTGTGCTGCATATACTCGTAAAATTAGCAAAAATACTTTACTTATCATGCGCATGTTCATACTTGGCATAGCTGCGGTCTTTCTTCTATTCTATGTCGGCTCTGGCACATCGCCGGCCGCTGCCGCGGCACGCTACTTTATAGTTTGCGAAATATTAAGGGAAACCCGTTTCAACAAAAACAACTTTATCTGTTAAGGTAAAATAAATCTTATATAGCTTTCGTATAAGCTTGAAATCAAATTTTGAAGATAATTAAGTACCTATGTTGTTATAAGTAAACATATAAGGCTACGGAACCCTTGTGTTTGGCGTGTGTGTTCGACACCCTCTTTGCCAATCCAGGACCTTATTATTGTTACTGACATCACATGCCCTCGGACTCGGAAGCACAGAATCATCAATCCTAATCCAAAATAAACAAGAAACTTAAAAAAGTGATAGGGTAAACTGTCCAATTATTGGCATCATAAGCAACATCTCATAATAATATATACCAAATAAAAATAAATTATATGAGCTGAGACTTAAAGAATGATGGAACTCAAAGATAATATAATAAACTAAGTTTTTTTACTGGCCTTTATCCTATATAATTATGTTTATTTATAAATTTTTGATATGGAATGAAAAATTTCGTTTAGACCAATTATTGGCATTGCAGTACTCATTATTGACACATGTTAGTCCAATTATTGTCACTTTTTATTTATCCTTTTTACCTTTACTTTATATCGTTACCAATATCTAATTTCATCATCATCATCATTATTAAGTCAAAGGACGTCATTATTTCGTAATAGGTATAACAATGAGTAAAAGCAATCTATACAAAAAGTTTTATATTTCGGTATTTTGAAGACATAAGCAGGAGCATCTTAGTTGTTTTACTAGGTAACTCTAAAAAGTATTGTAATGAAAATCTTATAACGTAAACGTAACAAAAAACTAACAAAATATAAAATTTCTATAAAATTTACATTTCCTTATAGACTATTTAAATCTGCCTGTCAATTATTGGTGAATAATCAGGTGAACGCTGCTGCCCATAAGGTAGGTAGGTACCTGTTTTATTTATCCTTAGTCGCCTATTACGACAACCACAGGAAGAGTTAAGTTTGTCCAATTCTAAGCCGGAAACCAGGCAGAGTTTCATTATTGGCACGAAGAACCCTATATTGGCATAGTGCTCAAAATTGGGTTTTTACTACTGGCACTGTATGCCAATATTTGGAAAATCAGATTTAATTATAATTTCTAAAGTACTAATCAATTTTTAACTTATAACACTTGTTTTTTTAAGTTCAAACTAGCTTGTTACAAACTATTGTAAAAACCCTTTTATTGGCACTGGTGCCCATAATAAGATTTTTGTAAATCTGGCGTACCAAATGTTGGCACCGAAAATAATTATGATTTACAGATAGAATTTCATAAATATGCATTGAATCCTACTGCCTTAGTCTATTTTGAAGACGAAAAAACATAAACATTAACTAAATAATAAGAAGTATCAATGATTTAAATAGATTTGAAAAGCTCTTTCCTTAAGAAATATTAAAAAATTCTGTCACGTTCTCCTAGCACTAAGTTGTAGTTTCGCGGTATGCCACCATATTGTTTTGTCAATGAAGTGTTGTTATTTTTATATGCAGAAATTTACCATAGTGTTTTTTTGTACTGTAGTAACATTGCTTGAAGCTATAGATTTCTTATTTTTTAAGTTTTAATCCTCGAGTGCCAATAATTGGAGAGGTGCCAACAATAGGACAGTTTACCCTACTTATATTCCCCAGGCTATGAACACGATGAAAACATACATGAAAAACGAATTAAAAAAAAACATTTATTTATCTACGTACATTTTCTAACCTTAATTGTACTGTACTTACAATGCTAATTCGGTATTCTAAACATGAACATATAGAAAACAAAAGATTCGCCTACGTTGGTTTAGTTTCAATATTTCATGTTCTTTTTTTTAACTACTAAGTACTTAGGCATAGCGTTTAGTTTGCGTTTAGTTTATAAAACAAACACAAAACCCTGCACATGACTTTATACAAAGCTTCATATCACATCACATCCCTCATCTCGCTTGCTCATGCCTATTGCTAGCAAAATACGCGTCTTTGGCTGCCTGCGCGAGGACCCTGGCGTTCTTTTCGCCGGTCTCTCTGACCATAGAGGAGAAGGCGCTGTCAGGGTCAAGGAGAAGGTGGTGGGGGTGGTCGAACTCAGCCACCTGCCCGAAGCTCATCACCAGCACGCGGTCGGAGTCCATGATGGTGTTCAGTCGGTGAGCGATCGTTAGCACTGTGCATGACGCGAACTGACGTCTGATTGTTTGCTGGATGAAGTTGTCAGTACTGCAAAACAAAAATTTATGAAGAAAAATGATGTGATTCTATAGGGTGTAAAAAAGTAGGTAGGCGTGACTTTTAACCACGATGTGGATACTAAACAACTTTCCCAAAGCAGAAATATCTAAACTCGAAAAATATTTTCTCTTCTCTATACATAAATTGTAGACGATGTTTTTTGTATGGAGAAGACGAATATATTTTTAGCAAAAAAAAATTATGCTTAGGAAAAGTTGTTTGTTCTTATTAGTTGACCGAATGCACTTAGTTCAAAGGTACACACGCAGTACTTTATTTATGCACTCTACTCGTATCAATAAGGTCAATGTCAATCTGACCAAACGTGCGATTTACACGTGGTACAGAGTGAGTCGTCGGCTTGATTATGAATCGATACAAGTGACCGTCGCTAGCAGCAACAATACACAGTTCAGTGAGGTAGGAAAAATAGCAGAATTTATTATATTGCATCGCTGAATGAGAGATCATTCTATCATCCATGCTCAACTAACCTATGTTTTTTGGCGCTTACCTAGGGTCAACGTTTGCTGTGGCTTCGTCCATGATCAGTATCTTGTTGGATCTCAACAGAGCTCGCGCCAAGCAAAGCAACTGTCGCTGACCCACCGAGAAGTTGGAACCACCCTCGGTAACTTTGAAGTCCAACGAAGGTACTGCTGATTTCATATCCACCTGAACATAAATGTAATATTCATGGAGTTATTATACTTATTATAAAACTTTACAAAGCAAAATCAGTTTTTAGTAAGTAAGTACACACAACAATATGTCTACTGTAAATTGCTCATAAAAAGATCATAATGAGGTTATTTTAGAAAAATAATGAAATGTTTAAGAATATTTTTATAATTGCTTGGTTAGGTTTATAATTTCAAAGTTGTTTATAATATAATAGTTAATCATTAATAATATCTTACCTGTTCAAGTGCTCTCCACAAATCATCATCACTATAAATATCAAATGGATCCAAATTATATCTCATTGAGGCTGAAAACAGGACCGGCTCTTGCGGGATGATTGAGATTTTCGAACGTAGACTCTGTAATTGAACAAAACCATGATAAAAAAAAACATCTAAAACCAAAATATTCGAAATTTAAAGATTATTAAGACTTATAAGTACCTGTCGAGATACAAGACTAGTATCTAAATCGTCAATAGTGATACGTCCGTCTATGTAGGCGAATCGGAACATGGCTGATATCAAAGAAGATTTGCCGGCACCTGTTCGACCCACTATACCCACCTGAAATAAAACGATACTATGGATTCAGTTGGTGGTGGAATGTGTCAAATGATAAAACAAGTGTTATCATCATCATGGGTAGGTAAAATTGTTCTACAGTAAAAAAACATCATCGACGTGAGCGAAGTGAAAAAAAGTACTTAAACGAATAAAAAAATTGCATGCTTGCAAACAAAAACCACATAATTGGCTACTTTCCAACTAGTCAAATCAGCAACTTTTTATGAAATGTCAAAAACGCTTTTTTGTATGAAAATAGTAAATTATGACGTCACATTTTAGTAAATATTGACTAATCAAATCAATAACTTATATACTTTTAATTCGATTATTAAAATCTAAATGTGCATTTTTTTTAATGATGAATGAAATCCACAATATTTTTAGCCATTAGTTTTAAGTATAAACGTTTTGAATTTTTTATGCTACCCAGTCAAGTACCCAATTATGTACATACTTATTTGTGATTAAAGTAAGTACCTGAATGAAATTGTTTAATTATTTCTGATAAAACATTTGTAGACTTTGTCGCAGATGTTGCTACGATACTATGGCCTACGGCGTAGCAGGCGTACTACGACACAAGTTATTCCTGATACCAAAGAAGGGGTAATGCACTCTGAATGATGTAAATCCGCCCATGACACTGAACAACTTTTCCCAAGGAATAGGTCTAGGTCAAAAACAAAAAAAAATTTTTAGCTCCCATACAAATTTTCTTACTTCGACCTAACTTCCTTGGGAAAAGCTGTTCGGTTTCATGGGCAGCTCCACATCCTTTAGGGAGCAGGGTGCTTTTCTGTTACACTCTGTATAATAAGATGACAAGACGCATGGACCAGACGTGTATTTTATGTGGTAGGTAACTTACTTTCCACCCGCTCTCGATGACGAGGTTCAAGTTCTTCAGTACTGGCTCCATGTCGGGAGCGTACCGCATGTTCACGTCTTTAAATACGATCCTGCCATTCGGCGGCCACGTTGGTGGAGTAGCCACTTCTGTAATATAAAAATATTGTTGTATTTTTAGGGTTCCGTACCCAAGGGTAAAATACGGGACCCTATTACCATGCTATTACTAAGACTCTACTGTCAGTCTGTCTGTCTGTAACCAGGCTGTCTCATGAACCGTAGTAGGTAAACAGTTAAAATTATCTCTATATGTGTGTTATTGTAGCCGTTAACAACAATAAATAATCAAAATAAATATAACATTAAGGGCGGCTTCCATACAAAAACCGAGTTTTTTGTCGCTTTTTATCGTACTCGTATCTTTACAGAGGCTCTAAGTATCTCATGAACTGTAATACCCGGACATTTAAGTTTTCACATACTATATATTATTATTGTCATTAACAACATAATAAAAAAAAAACAGAATTTGTAGAAAAAAATCTTTTTAACATAATCGGCGTAATAATCATAGTTTGGTACGGAACCCTTTGTGCGGGTGTCCGACTCGCACTTGGCCGATTTTTCTTTCTTTCTTAAATATACAATTTATCAAGTTATGAATTCAACTATACCTCGATCGTTTTAAGAAAAAAAAAATACCGTACCAAGGTTATGTATTAAATATTTCATAATTGTATTATTATTATTTTTCTAAAACTATCCTACTGTTGCAACATATTTGCGATAAAAGTACATCGCAGTATTGGATTGTGACGTCACAAATACTTTGTCTTGTAAGTGGATTTCGGAAATTGGTTTAAAAACTTTTAGCGTTTCTAAACCATCTTTTGTCTTTTATGGAGTTGGGAATTAAGGAAATAATAGGCGATAAGTCACCACCTGCAAGTTACTTGTAAAGGAAATATTCTTGCCATGAACTTTATAATCTTTCTGCACAAATATCAGATTATGATATGTTGCCTTAACTTTTGCACTAAAAGTTTATGAACTCCAGGTTTTGCTTGCGTTGCTGGTTTTACTTACGTCCTTCATATAGATTGGGCTCGCTCTCAATATTAGTGTACTCCAACACTCTCTCGACGCTGGTGAGCTGAGCGACGAACTCCACCAACATCCTGGCTCCGTGCTGCAGCATGCTCGTTAAAGTGTTGCTCTGCGTCACTGCCAGCCCCACACTTCCTACTGCTATTGCACCACCTGATGCAACATCATTATATATGATATCATTAACATCATTTGATATGATCCATCACATTATTAATTTGCAAAAAGCTTTATAATTTTAATTTGAGCGTTATCTTTTAAAATAAGTCAAATACCAAACTATCACATTCCCTTAAACCGATAATTCCTACTATGTTGTGAAGCATAGTCTAAAATTAATTTACTTAATTAGTTACTGTTTGTAGTATGACTTACCGAAATCAATGTACAAAAAGACGAATATAACCATCGCCAGATATGTGACGCAAATCGTGTCCAGGTACAATGAGAAGGTGGAACCACCACACAAGTACCCATTCCAGGCAGCTGTGTGCAAATCCTACAAAAGCACATCAAATATTTTAATCTAAATGAACGAGGTTCACAAAGTTAGACGTAAAACTTTCACAAAGTATTGCCATGATCTCTTAACGGTACTTTTGTATGAATTATCTACTATTGAGAGCCTACGTAAAATAATATTGCCGTACCTGATGGACATCAAAATCTGAGATGAGTCTTTCTTCTGCTTTGCAGCATCTGATAGTTGAAATGCCATTTAGAGATGACGTGACCATACCAAACACTGGACTCTTTGCTGTAAAATACGTAAATAATAATGTAAAAAGGCTCTCAGGAGATAAAAAATAGGTAAAAAGTAGTATAAGTAATAAAGTAATATATAAATACTTACTTGTGCCTTCCAGTCGCTTGATACCTTGAGCAGTTTTCATGTAAACTCTGACGAAGAGACCGAAAACAACTAATAGTATAATCGATAGTACCAGCGTTAGGTAGAGCGATATTGCATTCAATATGATAACGAGCAGTAGAGTGCTGTAAATCTGGAGGACGTCTAACAATGATCTGGGCAGGATTTCATCTAAGGCTCCCATGTCCTTCGTGAAACGGTTCAGAATACGACCTGAAAAATTACGTCACATTAATTTTACATCAAATGACAGTTGTAAGCAAAAAGGCAGCTGACTTTTGACGTATAGTCGATGTAGAATCAAGATAGTAGGCCACCTTTGACAGCTCTCAACCTAATAGTAAAAATACATCAGCATAGGAATATAAACCCTGTTAACATAAACGTTAAAGAAATGTCAAATGTGATCATTTATCTTGTCTCTACTTATATCCGCTATAGCTGCGATTGTCATATAAAGATATCTGGCAGCTCATAGAAATTAAATGCAACAAGTTATTTCATATGAGCTGTCATATTCTATGGTAATCGAAGTATAAGAATGAAAAAAAAAATATTCGGTCAAAATTAATTACATTATCTAGTTGAAATATGTAGAACTAAAATTTAAAAATAACGCTACATTTGATTTCAAAAATACAACCAATGGTTATGCTAAGCATTCAAGCCTGTTCGAAGCCTGTGTTATGTTATGATTATGACCATTGAATGTTTACAGATCGTTTTAATTTAGGTATTTTTCTATTTGCAATATCAACTGAATTTTGATAAGTACTTGCACTAAATATTTTTAATAAATAGGGAGGAAAGAAAATAAGGAATTATTAAGGAGGGGAAGGTGGGGAATGAATGACTGTGTTGCGTTGCATACAGTAGGGATAAAATAAATTAGTATAGGTTCATCATGTCAAATGCTTACCTGAAGAACTAGTATCGAAGAATCTCATGATGCCTTTGATCATATTAGCGAACATCGTATTGTGCAAGTTCTTGGAGGCATTTGTGCAGAGGTTCACGAAGGGTATGTTCCGAAGTTGTGTCAAAATTATGGTCAGCAACACTAGGATGCTATGAATGATCAGGTATTGGGCCGTGGTGAAGGTTCCTACTTGTACTTCTAGCCCTGGATCTAGAAGGAAAGTTGGATTACGTTAACGACACGTAATATTGCAAATATAACATTAACAAAAGCACTGTAAATTTCTGTCAATTTAATTTACGTAGGTTGTCAGGCTGAACGAACCAATTAAATCTAGTGCGATAGTATTACATGGTCAATTGATTTACATTTGACATGGTCAATGCAATTCGTTTTTTGTTTACGTAAAACAAATACGTATAATCTTTGACCTAAAATAATAGCTCTACATTTTAATCCATAAGAAACTTTTATCTTATCTTCTAAATCATAACACTATAATCTATGATTATTGTAATCGGATATCTTTACTAACCTATTGTTTGTCCTTCAGGTAGTGATGCCTCGTAGTTTGCCATTTGATTTGCCCTAAAATTGAAAATTAATGAAACGTAATTATAAAGCAATAGCAATGTAGTACAAAATCACATTATTAAAATAGTAGCTATCGTAATGATGGGGTCTATTTACCAAAAACTGATCCAGTAATCCACAGCTCCGGCGCAGGCCGCTGCCAACAATATCATGAAGACTGTAAAGATGATGCTGCACCAGTTGCCGCCGCTCCTGAAGTACCCAGTGACCACCTCCCACCGCAGGTTCCCTGAGGACCTTTCCTCCGCAGCCACTTTCTGAGCCTCAAACTCTTCCAGCTTTTCTCCAGTCTCGCCTGTGGTAGACACCGTGGATAGCATCCGCACCATCTTTTTGGAATCGTGACTCTGTAGGATTCATTTTATAAAAATAACATGTTTAGTATTTTTAATTCTATAAGCAATTTATAGTACTGACAAAATGTATGGATTGACTGTTAACGCAGTGATACCGCTGCCACGACGTGTAAAGAAATGTAAATAAATCTTAGTATCTTTACACTTACCGTTCCTGAATGTTCACTTTCAGTGTCTTTCTCTTTGTCTCCTTCTAGCGCATTCAACATTGTGGCAAACTCTTTGCCCGTAGATATAAGTTCGTTATAGGTGCCCATATTTTCTATCGTTCCCTGGAACGAAATTATTCAATTAGTTTTTACCTACTTATTACTTTTGAAAAAATACGAGTTGTTTAAGGTCACTTGAGACTGACTACAAATTTGAGTTTCTTATATTAGAAATTTCAGTAGAAAACAAATCCGCACCTAATATTGCTCTCAATCTTGAGATCGTCTCATAAATAGCAGCCTAAGTAACTGAAACGATTCGAGACTAAAAGTAGCTCTTCTTTTCTAACTTTCAACAACAGCATATTGATTTTATATCAAACAATAGCAAGTAAACGATCCGCTTTTTAAGACTTTTCCGTAAGACCCGTCTTATCTACAATAGTATATCTACTCGGTAAAACTTAACCTCATTGAGAACGACGATGTAGTCGGCGGCTTTGAGGAAGTGTATCTGATGTGTGACGAGGATCCGGGTGCGCCCGCGCATGTAGCCGTTGATGCAGCCCTCGAACAGCTGACGGCCGACGTTCGCGTCCACCGCTGATAGAGGGTCGTCCAGCAGGTATATGTCAGCCTGGTGAACAATTTTATGAAGTGGGTTATTATAAATAATTGGTAAAGAAAAAACTATAGGTTGTAAGTATAATGAGACAAAAGACCCACTTTAATTTACATTTAGCCATTCTAAAATTTGCATAAACGATATAGAACCCAAAACCTTCAGTTCGGTATAAAATGCAGAATTTAGGGTGTGATCCTACTCATGAAACTACACAACTTTCCCCAAGGAACATTGGTTGGAATATGAAAAAAGAATTGGGCCTCCCATACAAATCAGTGACTCGAGTCATTTTGTATGGAAGGCCTATTTTTTTAATCATAATTTGATATTATGTTCCTTATGGAAAGTTTATAAGTTTGAAACTAGGTAGGTTCACAACCTAACGTTTGGTCAGCAAATTATTTTACTCCCTGTATTTTTGCAGCTAATTTTATACCAAACCCACCTATTTATGCTTTTGGTGAACATCATTGTAAATTACTCTCCTGTGGTTACAGCTACTTACACACACCTGATAAATCGTTATCATCGTGACCATTTGTAAGTATTTAATTTACATTTAATATCATCAATTTATTTCTTATTTCTCTTATCGTGTAGGTAGTCGCTATTTACCTTACCTGTCTAGACATCGGTTGTTATCGACTAACAAATATTTGCAACTAATAAAGTAATAAGCCTTAAATGAATTCAAACTTAACTTATATTATTTTTGTCATAAATAATAACAAAAAGTTTTTGTAAATATTCAAACCTAACTTATATTTTTTTGTCATGAATAATAACAAAAAGGTTTTTTAAATAACAAATAAAAAACTAATCACCAACCTCCCTGTAGACTGCGCGTGCCAAATTGACTCTGGCCCTCTGCCCCCCCGACATGGACACCCCCCTCTCCCCCATGAGGGTCTGGTCTCCGAACGGGAACTGTTTGAAGTCCTTTTCCAATGCGCACACCCTGCATACCTGGGGAGAAAGTTTTTTTTTTGACAAAATGTAATTTAGAAATAGATACAAGCAGAAAATATTTTTTGCACAATCGGAAATCTCCCGCTGAACACCTGTATCAACAACCTTTTTGCGTGTAGTTTAGCTCATATATTGCGTCACACCTAATTAAACTCTGAATTCATAAAGTAATTTTACTTTCAACATAACCTTGTACCTATTTGTACGTACCTATGGCAGACGCCTCACTTGTTTTGCTAAGCAACCGATAAAAATTTGCAAGTAACACTCCATGAGATGGAGAGAGCTATGTCTAGCAGTAAACTGACTCTAAATGATGATGATGACTAGATGGGGAGTCTAAACAAAACACATACATACATATAATCACGCCTTTATCCCTAATGGGGTAGGCAGAGCGTAAACGACCTAAACAAAGGTCGTTCCGCCACGTCTGACAAGTTTTGACGGTTATTCCAGATTGATCTGTATATTGCTATAGTGACAGGTTGTCAACCCATCGCCTAAATTACAATACTGAAACCCTCGAATCCCTTAGCTGGTTTTTATAGCATGCCCGGGAGGAAATGCAGCTGGCACATTCTATGTTTTTCTATCACTCCCAGTCCAGCATGGAAGCGATACAAAACAGATGTGCAAATAATAGTCGTCTCACTCACTCGTCTATATTTGTCAGCGTCGTAGGGTTGCCCGAAGAGGATGTTCTCCCGTACGGTGCTGGGGAACAGCCACGGCTCCTGACAGGCGTACGACACGCTGCCATCTACCGACACCTGCCCACTCATCGCCGGCAGCTCTTTTAGCAGCAGTTGCAGAAGAGACGACTGGAAATAAATCACAGAGGTAATTTAATATCGTCCCTAGTCAAACATCATCAGATCATCGCATTATCTGGAAGTCCTTATCCCAACTCATTTATGGATGCAGACGTATTCCTTTCTTCCATTTTGTCTATCAAACGAAGTTTTATCATTCTGTTGCTTCGATAACATGTGGCCTGTAACTTAGACGAGCTTATTTCAAACACTCTAAGCAATCTGTTGTGCTTACTTTCCCTGAGCCGACTGGTCCAATGACAGCGCAGAGCTTCCCCTTGCGCACGCGCATGGATATGTTCTTGAGCGCACAGAACTTGGGGTCGTTGGTCCAGCTGGCTGTCACCCCGCGAAGCTCCACCGCCGTCTCGTCAGCGTGGGGCGGGCCGCGGTTTGTACTGCGATTTTGTTGAACTGTTTGGAAGGATTCATATTATAATTATTATTTTTTAGCGGGTCTAGATGACACAAAATTTATACAGGGTGTAAAAAAAGTAATGCGTTCCTTTAAACCACGTGTTCTATTGATGACAACAAACAACTTTTTCAAAGCACAAAAATTTTAGTTTAAAATAATATACCAACTAAATTTATACTAAATCTGACTAATTTTTGCTTCCTCATTTAAGCAAAATTTGTTGGACTAAATTTATTTTAACATCTTGTATACCATATTTTACGCAAATAAAGAATCTTTATCTTTTATTTTTTAAATCCGTAAATTAAACCAACAACACTCTACCTGCCCCATTGCTCACCTTTGATAGGCGCTATAGTTGTCTCGAACTTAGGCTGGTAGGACACCGGTCGCACTCCTATCTTCTCATCATTGGTTGCTACAATCTCTGACGTCATGTTGCCAAAGAGGTTGCCCGACTCCTCTGTGACCCATTTTTCCAGCAGGTCTGGTCGGTCTTCTGCAATAATCGTTCACAAAAGTATTTTACTAATATGTTTGGCATAATGAATTCTATGCTATAATAGATCTGTCGAAATAACCCCCTAATTTCTTTTGATCTCTATTTCACGGGTGAACAAATAACTCTGTATTGGGGATGTGTGGGCAAAATATACTCTATCATACTCGTAACCGTAACTGCATAAAAAAATTAATGGTTAAAAGATATTTTTATCTCGAAAATTTCACTTGGCAAGCGCAACCACTCGGCCCGTTTCGGCCGATAGTGGCGACGACTGGAAATCTCGTTTAAGATATACTATGGCGCCGCGACGATAAAGCGTTTTTTACATAATTTTGTCATGTCGTTTTAATATACCAAATTAATGTAGAATTTCTAGTTTCATATTAATAAATAACACAATTACACAATTAAATTTTATCCAATAATATCTCATTATAACAAAATCTGTTATACACAAAAAATATTACGTCAGTAGATTTCTAATCTACTTACTTCTAGTAATTTATAAGTAGTTTTGTTAAATGATGCCCTTCAAACCATTTGAACCAATAAAATCTATTAGAGTGATTGTCAACAACATTTTGCTGGTCATTTATAAATTACTAGACTAGACATTTTACTATGTTATTAAATAATACCCATTACAAGTCATGCTGCCAAAGCCAGTGACTGAATCTCTATATTTATAATTTAAAAAATATATTATTTGGCATAAATCTAAATATTAAACCTTGCTGTGGCATCAATTATATACTATTAAATATTATCTATTTGAAATAGTTTTAATTCCACTAATGTTCCTACTCATCCGCATCAGTAGCTATATACAGAGAGTAAAAAAATTACCTGACCAAACTTTAGAGCAAATTTGATTTCTTATTTTTAAATTTTGCCAAAGAGCATAATATACAAACCAAGATTAAGGAACTTCTGGATTCTTCCCAAGGACACAATCAGTTCGGAAGTAAAAGAGATCACCAATGGCAAGATCACCGTGATGTTCACTTGGGCTGCGTTCATGAACTGCTGCAGCGGATATATCTGCAAAAAAGTAAGCTTATAGATATTGTTGATTTGCTTTGTTTTACTGTCTAGCATATCGTGGCAAGTTTGTGTCGGCCCAGCAACTAAACTTTGTCACCGCAATTTGTTGGTAAAATCTGGATAGTGCGAAAGTAAAATTACACGCATATAGGGTGTATATGTTACCAGCCTAAAATATTGCTAAGTAGCTGGACCATGGTTCACTTTTCTCTAAAAGTGCCATTTTAATGATAAACATACATTTGCTTTTAATAATTCGGGCCTGCTGAACACAAATATCGAGTTTCACTCTTGAATTTCGACTGGAAGCTTAAAATTCAAGATGGCAGCTAAAATGTACCCTAAATTGTAGGAATTATAACTAATAAAATTCGATGAAATAAATAACTAAATACGCACAATATTAGCAGACATGGCGTTCCCCAACAGGACATAGGTAAGAATGGCGATGAAGAGGGCAGTCCTCTCCGAGAACAGCAGAAACCCGATGAAGATAGTCCTCAGCCACGTTGCCGTCTTAATCCACTTCATCTCGGCATCCCTCTTGGCACTCACTACCTTTTGGAACGGAATCTCCCACGCGTACATTTTGATCACCTGTAAATGACATTTAAATGCTTAAATCCATAATTTCTAGTGTTATCTTGGGAATTTCAAATTATATAATAATAGGTCAGAAAGCCACATGCGCTGTTGTTGACAAAATAAAAAAATACAAAATACAGTTTATATTTTATAGTTGAGTTACTTACTTGGATGCCACTGATGACTTCGCTCATGATTTTGATTCTATCATCAGTTTTGTCTGCGGTGCGGAACCTAACCAACCCTAGTATTCGACCCATAACACCTAAAAAGATATCGAAATCGTTAAGAAAATATAATATTAAAACATTACAGAATGGAGAAAATGAACCTAAAACAGTGGAACTTAAATAAGGAAGACATATTTAAACATACCCTGAATAGGTAAAGCAATGATGATCAAAGCAGCAAACCCGACGATAGCTGCGTACCCGGCCTGGTTGAAGCCGAGATAGCAGACAGCTATCAGTTGGAGGGGGATGATCCAGGCGTAGTGCATGAACAGGAATGCCAGGTCAAACCGTTGCATATCATTGGACAATATGTTCACCACCTTCCCAGCGGCCGTCTCACCCAAAGAGTTGTTGTTTAGTCGCATTATCTGCAAATATTAGAAATAAAAAAACAATTGATCTTCTTGTCTTCTAAAGTTCTGACATTCATATCATCTCCCTAATTCACATTCTATAGTTGTCAGTTTTCTTTCACTTCTGTGTTTATAATGCGTAGGTATTATATGTGCCATCTTACCTTTCTAAACATTAAAGTACTGGATGCGACTCTCAACTTCATCCCGAACTGCTGAGCGAGCAGGTTTCCATGGTGCGAGAAGAACGCAGCTAGCCAGTTGCAGGCGATCATGGCGAGGGCGTAGTACGTGGCGGTGATGCGGTCAATGGGCGACTCCACGGACCAGTAGCTCAGCAGCTGCGCGAACAACAGCGGCGATACTGTGCTAATAACAAACATCATGCAAACCACAGGAAAACCCGTAATAATATTAGCACTTGAGACTGACCGCGAGTTTGAGATTGTATATCAGAAATTTCATTTCAGTACAAAACGACCTGTCAAATCGAATCGAAATAGCTTTATTAAAAGTTATCCTTGGTTGAACTTGGTTTTCTTTCACGATAAAGCCGAGCTCATTGTTGAAAAAAAAAAACTATGAAGAAAAAGATAAACCTGCGCTATTCAGCTTTGCTTTTTACGTGTAATTTACTTTTTGATATGGTGGTGTTTAATAATTTGATATGTCTTTAGATTGAATTTCATTACAGCTTTCTTAAGACCACAGTACACTCTTCTTCTTTGCATTTTTGGGTAGGTATGTCTTCTACACAATATCAGTAAACCTACAAGTTGTTTGATCTACTCACCGGAGAAATATGCTTATAAATTGCACGATTCCCGCGGGGATGAACGTCCACCCAAACGTCTTGATGAGGACTTTTGTAAACGACGGCTTTCGACCAGCCGCCTTCGCTGCAGTTTCCTCCTTTAACCATATTCTGGAATTTTTTTTAAACATTCGTAATTATGACTTCATTCTTAGGTCTAAGGCCACTTAACTTGAATAGAATAAAATCACATATTTTACAATATCAAACTTCTTGATCTTAAATTATATATTTGACTCTATGACAGCGTATGATTTGACCTTCTTGTCATACAAAAGCCATAATACCACCTATATTAATTGCACTGCACCTAATCAAATATTTTATTTATTAAAAATCCTATTTATTATAAAATTGATGATGGGTTATTTGTCAAATAAAAAAATATTACATTTCGATATAAGATATTTAAGTGCGTATCTTAAAACTCAAATAAAGAAAAGCTAAATAATTCCTCCGATATTATTTCACAAAGCGGCTGCGATTTCATAAATTTTCAGTTTCCAGGAACCGTTCCTCTTCAAAACGATATTACGTAAAAAGCAATTAACTACCCGAGATTTTCATGTTGTACAAAGCTTAAGGAATAATAGAAATAGTTCTACAACTTCTCTGAACTTCAATCATAAAACCTTTGTAGTATCTAGGATACTATCTTGTCTCTATGGCTGTTTGTTTCAATAATATTGTCTTGTCTCAATAGGGGTGGTATTGATTAAAGCTTGCTAAATACAACAGGCCAAGGTACCGCTTGCGGACGTTTGTCCGCACTAGGAGACTTCGAGAACGCTCTGCTTAATTGAAATTGTTGGCGAGCTGAAGATTTCAATGATAAAGCTGGAGTTGGCTGAAAGCCCGATCGCATAATACCTACTGTGGTAAATGTATCTTCAGAGCTTGCGTATCTTCCATTGCTAAAGGTTGCTATCAGTAGAGTCATATAAACTACTGAAAAACCCCAAGGTTTCTAGCTTTACACCGATGTTTATCACGTTCTAAAATACTGAATAATGTATGTCATTTAATATGTGGATTAGATAACGTATATATGTATGTTAATAAGTAAATAAAAAAACAGCGTGTGTGTTGAGCACAAGTGTTAGAAGTGAAACTTCTTTGACATTTTTGATATTTCGTTTCGACTTCCGTTTCAGCCTGCGTGACTGAGTGCGTGACGTATTTCCGTGACGCGACCTTGAAATTTAACTCTCAAGGCGCCTAAAAAAGTTTCACTTCAAAAACACAACTTAACTTTTATCTAGTTATCAGACAATAACCGTTTAGAAATCAATAACGTCTGACTTGTGATTATTTGATAATTGATACGAC